>JABEXW010000110.1:0-54516 GCA_013266185.1 Fusarium sarcochroum | reverse complement strand
CATTAATCCTAGACTAAAATGAAATGGTAGTGTTGTTAACTTATCAAGGAGATTTCGTCATTCGGAGTTGCGGATGCTGACTAAATTAATTGCCCCTCCCCCACGTTTTAGATCGACGTCGTTGAAGCTGTCAACTTGAAGCTCCAAAGTTGCATTCGACATAGCCACGCCAAGAAGTCATCTCATCACCCCGTCAGTTTTATCTACTGAATCTTATCTTGAGCCTGTCTATGCACTTTATTCCTCGGCTTATTCAATTTTGATAACACGTTTAACTTTGGTGCTGCTTTTCAGGATATCTACTTATCGCCACAGACACTTATCGCGAACCTAAGCTAAGAGGTATCGCCGATAATGACGTCTCACGATAATTCCATTGAGGGTTTACCCAACGAAGTGAGTCTCTGAACAGAAACAACACTCTCAGAAGTTGACACGTTTCAGATTCTCACATCTATTCTATCCACCTTTTCAACCCAAGAACTACTCCCCCTTGCCCCTATCAGTCGCCAGATCTACTCTGTAGTCACTCGCCTCCTTCATCAGCGCCTCCTACAGGCAGCTCCCCTTCCTGATAACCAACTCATTCTAGAGTGCTATCACCCCAGTGATCAACTCTACGCACCATGTTTGTCATGTCGCTATCAGAACATTGTGACGCGAGATGGCCCGGCTGTCGACGAAAACGCCCCTGAGCTTTCTGATTTGCGCCGTTTGTATGCTTCTTTCAGACCCGTATTTCCAGAGGAGAGTCGCATTGTCAGAAGGAGTCGAAGAAGACCTACAGAGACGCAACCTTCTGACGATGCAGGTGATGATACTGCTACGCAAGATATAAACCTTGACGAAGGAGAGCTGTTTTCTCAGCTGTGCGCTGTTACAAGCCTCGTCAAGCAGGGACCGAGGAGCGGATTATTCATAAGCCATGTTAACATTGTCGATGGAGTCGTGCGAGTTTTTCGAAACTGGCTTGCCGATATGGCTAGCAAACAAGACCCATCTCATACCGGTTCAGAGAATATCATATGGGTGGACAAGCATGACAATGTTGGAATACGATTCAGCGTTGCCCCTGCACCTTCGGAGACAATGCCTCTCATCTCCGGACCTGATGATGATCCGCCAGTCCACTACAAACTGGTGTATGAAGGTATAGCTCCAATCCCCCGACATCGATACATGGACATCTGCTAATTATTGGCAGAACTACTTGTCAGAGCGAGCAATCTTCTCCAGGCCGTTGAGCAGTCAGCGGTGCAGGAAGTTGGGAATTCGGGTAAGACTCTTGTGATTCATGGAGCTTCTATGTGATCAATCGCGAGTACTGCTTTCAGTGTCCACTTATCTATATTTGCATCTATGATGCTACTTAAGAGTAAGAAATTATATACTGGATGGTTCAAGACACTGAATATTAACAACTCACGTCTACTTAAGCTCGTCGATGTTTCATCAAGTTTAAGAAACTTAATCTAGATGCGATATGGTCACTCATCGCAGAACGTAAATCTCGTCAACGTACATATAAACCATACATAGCAAATCCCTCTCTAGATCCCCTATTCTTCAAAGACTCGCCGATCTCTTCCCTGGCACCTCTCCCATCCTCCGCAGCTCAACGTCACTACCAGAATCTGTGTCGTCCAAGAAGCTCTCGCCGTTCCTCCCAATCTGTTCATCGTGCTCTCCCCTTGTCTCGGCCATCTCCATTCCTTGCCGAGTAGGTTGTCGTTCACCACCTCTGGCCCATTCTCTAAGTGGTCCTCCACTGGTAACAAAGAAAATAACGGCGTTCCAGAGCCCCTGGAGTGGGAGAACGGCGGCTGTGGCGACGTGATACTCAAAGGGCGATGTACCTACGAGCCAACTGTGGATGCGGTTCAGACTGCTCGGAATCCAAGTCACCAACACACTAAGGGCGAAGAGGAAACTCGTGCGTAGATATGCCCGCTTGATGGGGTCGTCGATGACAAACTTGTTGACGGTTCGGTTGGTCGCTGATGTTATGCGACGCAATGGGGAGCCGCCGCTTCGTTCTCGGCGGTTTACTCCGGGTGATGTGACAGTTGAAGAGAAGTAGTTGCTATTGGATGCCTGCATTGACGAAGGAGCCTCATCAAAAGAGACTTGAGGCGATGATGAACGGCCTGTGTAGGCGGGCTTAGGTTCGCTAGGTAGGTGATTTGTTGAGGCTGACGAGTGAACGACTTGGACCTCGGTCACGATGGTTCCGTAAAAGCAGTCTTGGGGGACTGACAGGAAGTCAACCTGTCGCTGCTATAAGTATCGGGTTAGTTGAAGGAAACTCTTTAAGTCCCTGAATTACTTACGCCTTGCGACTGAGGTGGCTCGATAGGAGGTGGCTCTCTACTCTTGGACGCAGATAAACTCCTGAGTTGGTTCCGGGTACGGAATACATGATAGCCAACCATGAAGTAGAACAAAATAGATCCAGCAATGCAGACCCAAATAAGCATATAGTAGGTGTAGATGCGAATGTTTTCCCAGTCCCGGTTAACCCAGCACCAGATCTATACATCGAGTCAGCTAATACTGCCCCCTTTGTTTCTAAAGATATACTTACAGTGGCTTGACCAAACACAAGCCCGCGGTTCGGGTTTCTAACCAGAAGCAACACAATGGCAATAGCAAAAGGGCCACCGTAGCAGATGAGGCAATACACCCACCACCACTTACGGAACGAGTCGGGGCTGGCACGGAAGAAGAAGACGAGGAAGACGTTGAAAGCCATGGCAAGAGACCACCAGGGATCAGATTGCATGAACCTGTACATGTAAGTGATATAGAAATACAGAGGCATAAAGATAACTCACATATGAAACATGAAGCTTTGCGCTTGACAAAGAGGCGAGGCAACACCTAGTTCCAGCCCATCCATAGCGATAATACTCGCACAGCTGGCTCCAACATTGGCAACGCTCGCAAACACGATGAAAGTGTTTTGAACATTTCGTGCACGAGGAACAAGCGCGTAAGCAACAAAGATCAAAAGAACAGCGACCAAGCTGACAGAGCCTCCTATGCGCTCAAACAGCATCAGCGTGTGCCTCTGACCTTCTGTCAGCAGATCCGAGCCGCGGCCGGAGATGAACTTGTGCGTCATTGCCTCCGGCTTGGACTCGAAGAATCTTGGTGTAAGTTTTCTTATTCTTTTCTTTGTTACTGTTGTTTCTCGTTTCCCGAGTCCCAGACTAGGGAGGGGAGCGAGTAACAAAAAGCAAGATGAGTATCTCTTTGGTCACAAAGCAAAAGAATAAAGAAAGATGATAAAACTGCAAGAAGCGAGAGATGGATGAAAGACCAAGCGAGTGAGTGATGCTTTTGCGTAACAACTCGCAAAGGGGAAACCAAAAACGAGAGGCTGTAGGTGACCGAGAGAGATGACACAAGACCGGTCTTGGTGCAATGTTGCTTTACAAGAGAGAAAAGGGAAAAGAAGAACAATGAGTCGTCCAAAGTGGCCAAGGTCGAAGCGTCGTGTCACCTCGAGAAGATGCACGCACCCGTAGACGAGGGGGTCTTTTGTACAGACTGTACTGTGTTGTTGAGAGAAGCGAGGACCATGGGAGGCATAACGGCTATCTTTATCTTGATCTGTGAGAGGCAATGCAAAGTGTAGAAGTGTAGGTAGGCTGCTTCAAAAGGTGTCAGTCAGCCAACAAAACTCTTGGCTTATGCAACTTGCCTTTGCCATCCGCCAATCTTTGCTGCTGCTGACCCTCCATGAAGGTAAAGGTCTCAGTCGAAAGAACAGTAGAAGCCGCTTCTCTTGAGCTTCCACCAACGATTAATTGTAATTGCTGGGCTTGGCTGTTATCTGCCAGTGCACATGCAATGCAGTGCCAATAATGGCCATAGCACCCAACATACCTATTCTTAATATCCCATCTTGCAGTGTGAGAACTGTCGTCAGCTGGTTGACACATTTACAGATGGCCAAGATAGAAGTCATCTTACTCTTCTTGGCAACTTAACGACCAATTACCTCCGCCTTTGTCAGTCTCAAGATCCATCTTCCCCAGACTCAATTCAACTCGAGTCTTGTCCATCTCCCGTTGAACTAACACGGGAACCAAAAACGGTCAGTCTATTCCAGAAATGGTCGATCGATAGGCTAATGCGTTGCTGGAGATGTCCGCGATTGTTGGTTCCTCTTTGGAAATACCCTGCTCGTTGGTGGGTAAAGTACAGTAAATGGTCCAAACACAACAATGCAGACGGCAAACAAGACGCCTCTGGACGAGTCTCGACGTTGCATTATGACCCCACGATCTAGTCAAAAGACTTGGCATCTTAACTACTTTAATTCTCCAATCAATAGAGACAAACAAGCATGGGCTGGCTTCAACACTCATCCATCCGCCACTACGCACTATATCCATACTATCGAACTCTTCGCGCGCGCCATTACCGTCTAATTAAACCAACGTCCAAGCCGTCCCGCAACGTCTCTCCGGAGAACTCATGCCTCGACTCAATTGCGGTGAGAGAGGCAAGGGGTCATAAACGAGGCTTCGCTCGCATCTGTAAGCTCCCGTGGGCTGAATCAGAGTGTGACATCACCAACAAGATCTGGGCGCAGACTCGAGTTCGATTGCCCTGAGGCTTGACCTTTTCAAGTCTCGAGCGCCTGAGAATTATGAAACGTGGCGGGTGGCTGCTGCGACAAACAATGGCGTTGGTCCAATTACTTGGCTGAGATGGCTACTTACTGCATTGCACTTTATGCTTGTAAGTACGGTGAGCCAGACAAAAGAGCATACATGCAGTATGCGGAATGTTTCTAATTCAAGCACCAAAAGAGGCGTCTGTCAGCAGATCTAAGGTTGCATCTACCGCCCTGTTTGCTTGCTCGCTTAGTTCCTGGCTGGTTGATTCTCTAATCAGGCTGTGGCATGAGATGCTCACATTGCCTTCTAGAATATCAAGAACATTGCAATTGGCTATTCCATTCTTCCTCATACACAACACAGTATGTTGCAATCAATCCTGACACTTAAAGCTTAATGCATAGAACAAGGCAGTCCAAGGCAGACACAATAGTCAAGTCATTGATCGATTGAGCTCTCAAGGCCACTTTTACAGTCTAACTAAGAACTCCAACTCATAACCCTGTAACTATATACCCATGTGTACCACTAATCGGATTCCCTCCTCTTTCTGATATATCATAAATATTCTTACAGTGTGTAAATAAAGTCGGGTCGCTGATCGCCCATCTCATGAATCTCCTCCGCAGACTTGCCCTCTAGCAAGTGATCCCGCTCACCAGCCAATCGCTTCTTGTTCTCTCGCGCAAGCAGCACGTACATGAGAAGACTACCACAGAAGATAGCGCCAAACATGTAACCCAGGACCGTGCCATGACCCTCGTAGAAACGGGGGTTGTTGAAGAAGACATTGCTGCTCACAACACCGTTGAGGTTGCCCCAACCAATGACAAAGCCCAGAGTGATACCTCGCTTGTAAACGCCCTCGACGTTGTTGGCAACCCAACTGATGGTAATGGGAATGACAGGGTAGATACCTAGAGCACCCAAGAAGCATCCAGTGTATTGGACGGCAGGGTTGGTAGAGGCGACGAGCATGATGAATCCCGCCATTCCGATAGGGGCAGCGCAAAGGTTGAAGATACCTCGCTTGTTGATCCTGTCGGAGTACATACCAACGCAGATAGTGGCGACAGCAGCCAGGGCGTAGGGTGGAACGCTGAGAAGTTGGTTCTTGACAACCGCCTTCTTATCGGTAAAGGCCATGTTCTGGATGATGGTGGGCAAAAAGACACTGAACGAGTACAGGGGCATCAGAGGACCCATGTAGATGAGCATACCAGCATAGGTCTTCCAGTCGGTGATGGATTGCCAAAAGTACTTCATCTTGAACCTCTCGTCTTGAGCAGAGGACTGCTTGTCGGCAGCGAGTCGGAAGATGACGCGAGCGCGCTCCTTCTCGGTCAGAAACTTGGCCTCGGTGGGAAAGTCGTGGACCATCCAGAACGAGATAATGCCAATGATGATTGTGAGGAGGCCCTCAATGATAAAGATCCAGGCCCAGCCACGAATTCCAGAGACGCCATCCATCTTCTGGATAGCAGCAGCTAAAAGACCACCAAAGGAACCAGCAAGAGCAGCAGCTGAAAAGAACCACGCGGCACGGGCACCAAACTCGGATCGCTTGTACCAGCAGGAGAGGTAGTAGTTGATTCCGGGGAAGAGTCCGGCTTCGGTAACACCAAGGAACCATCGAGCAGCCATGAGGCCATCCCAATTCTTGACGAATCCCATGCCAAGCATAGATGCGCCCCAAAGAACCCTGGACGAGAGTTAACACATTCGTAGGGGCAGTATTGCGTCAGCACGGAAACTTACATGATGGCAGGGATAAAGATAGATGGCTTAGACCACTTCAGGAGAACATTGGCGAGAGGCTCAAAGATGGCATACGAGACGTAGAAGATGGTCAAAGTCGCATTGAACTGAGAAGTGCTCATATGCACGTCATCAAGAAGGCCAGCGATTTTGGCATTGCCGATATTGGTTCGATCGAGGAAGCAGATGAGGTAGAGCAGGCAGAGCTAGACTGTGGTTAGTATATAGTTTTCTGGTATAGTGTAGGGTTGTCATACCCAAGGAACGAGTTTCATGTCCATCTTTCGAAGTAGCTTCTTCTCCTGATAACTTGTCAGCACACTGTCTTCATATGATGTATCATGTGCTACTCACAGCTTCCTTCTTCTCATCCTCACTCATCCCGGCATAAGGGTCATTAGCGAGATCAACCTCAGAGGTCGAGGCCTTCTCATCGAAGTGGTCCTTTCGATCGTAGTCGCTCATGGTGATGTCAAACGAGGAAGACGTCCTCGATATATTCCAGACAGGGTTTGTAATTCGTCAAAGTCAGGGATCACGAGAAAGGTGAAGTGTAGAAGAAGGGCCGGCTTCTTTGAGGATAGCGGCGGACCAAAAAAACGTGGTGGGAAGGAATTGATGGAGGACAAGGATGCAGCAACCAGCCGAGACAGAAGCTGGTAATGGGGGGCAATGGAAGGAGAGCCGGAAGGAGAGGAGAGGCTCAAAGGAGAAGTGAGGCAAGTGTATCTATCTCGTCAAGATGCGAGACAAAACGAACCCCAGACGCGGGAGTGACGGTGCAACAGCGGAAACCTCTTTGCGCATCGAACGAGGCGAGAAGACGGGAGATCCGATTAATGGATATCGGCAACAAGCAGCAATAAAAAGCAAGAAAACAAGCTTGTTTATCTCGATGTCTAGGAGTGTTTAATGGATCACTCTTGAAGCTATGGGGCATAGGCTCTTTAATAGTCTAGAGAATATCCCAGGACAGCCTCACTCGACTTGCACCCCTACCTTAAGCATGCAACCTCGAGTGTAAAAGAAAATGAGAATGTGGAGATGCTGACGCCCACGTTTCTCGCCAAGAATGGAATTGTCGTGAACAGCCAACGACGATGGTGGGTTGATAGAGAAAGGGAAGACGAGTGCCATGAGGGCATGCAACCACGACAACACCCTCGTCTGCAAGAGATATCCATCCGTTAGTCCGTCCGCCAGCTGCAGCCGACAGGAGACTAACCGACGAACCACATCAAAGGAAGACTTCTCTCCCACACTTTGCCTCTGACCGGGGGATGGTAGATGGATCTATTCTGTCTCAGAGTGAGGGGGGGCGTTTATGGAGAACCAGCCCAACCAAGTATGTAATAGACATATCCTAGGATCTAACAATCGTGCCCTGCGCGGGGTTTGGGGTACCGCGAGACGATTTTGCAGGGTTACGAGACCCTTGCAGCCGTCGTCTTATTCCCTGCTTTGCTATTCCTCACAGCGGTGACATAGACGCAGTAAAAAGGTCATCATTATGGAGCCCGGCAGATGGGCCATGTCACGCTGGACATGCTACGGCTTTCTTCTTTGTGCGTCCGAGGGGCGGCCACGCGAGATGGCGCTCTGAGTGTGTTGGGGCATGTTGCTCAAGTGCGAGGTGTGAGCCGTGACAGAGGAGACAGCCTTCGGAGAGAGGATGAGATACTAAAGTGAATGGATAGCAATTGATTGCTGTCAGTTGCTTATTAGAAGTATAGTTGGTCATTGAGATTATTGTCTTGTAAGTGATGATCTACCATGTCAAGTTGGGGTTAATTTACCCCAGCTTTGATATCATCTATCGAGTACTATATCCAGCACCAAAGTGACCGGCTGGTGTACCGTGCTTCGTCGAATACCGTTGAATCGTGCATAACATGCTATGTAGCCCCAGATGAATCGTCTTACATGGCCACCAAAAAACCTCGCTCTTGTTCTTGTGTTCAAAGATGACGGGTCATGTCATCCCATCTCATCTCTCTCAGACCACGCTCCGCACTCACACAGACGCAAACATGTCCTTAAAGAGATCTAAACTAAAGAGTTGGGGTCTATACTGTAACTGTTTGTCTCCATTCCAAAACCCCGGCGCGGTTTCGTCTCCGCCACCCTTTTCCGAGCAGAGACAAGCTTTATTCTCTCTTTTCTTTTTCCCTTATCCGATCACGTCGGATCAGCTGCTGGTCTGTTTGTTATTACCTTGCCTTGCATTGGGCCTAAAGATCCACATCGTCGGAAGCATGTCTTTCAACCAAACCTGGTATCCCCTCATGAGTCCCAGTTTTCTCTCACAAACAAGGGTTCTATAGGTTTTGTCATTTCTTTCAACCCGCTCAAGAGTCTTGTAACTATGGATCTCGACCCTTGCAACGGCACTTTACTTGCCCCTCTTCTTATCCACTGCCAATGGTAAACCCCCAATGTCATCACATCTCCAGTGCAAAAGGACTCGATGTTGGTTTGGAGATGGTGCCAGGATCTCCAGCCAGGAACAAGGAAAAAGACATGGATTCTTCTAGACCGGAGCCTTATTCCTCAGATATCCTATCACAGCCCACTCACACCAACACCTAAACAACGCATCCGGCAGCGATAAATCAAACTACATTGGGGACAACCCAACAAATCAAGAAGCCAGAATTTGTTTCGTGATACAAGTAAATCTTCAGAAAGGCTATTCAAAGTAAACCCCCTTATTTCTCTCGGTATGCACCATGGATAGCACGGCTTAGTCCCGGCGGGTAGTCCGCCTCATGCGGGAAAGCAAACACCCGTTGACAAAAGATATCGCCTGGAACCTCAGCCCGTGGGGGGTGAAGTTGGAGACGGTGAATGGAGAGGGAGGGGACGCTAGGGAGCCTGCATAACCCTCATTTCTGGAACATGGCCTAGAAAAGCCCCCATCCAGTCGCGTTGTGATTCCTTTTCAGCCACGCCGCCAATGCCGTTATCACAGCATTAGCAAGCAACAGGACGGTGAATTCCGACTGCAGACTGCAGATCAAAGTTCTCAGCTCGGGTACCTACAGAGCAAGATGGAAAGCCTCGTGGCAGATGCATTGGCTGACTGGGCTGAGACCTTTCGTGGCTTGCTTTGGCAGTGAGACAGGTATCAATACCTAGGCTTCATTACCGGTCAAGACATTAAACATTGTATCTCTCAAGTCAACAATCACATGCGAGGCATTCTAATACTAATCAAGTGTATTTCGATGTGATAATACGTACCATATCATCTCATTATCTTCAAATGTTACCCCATCTTTCCCCGCAATCACCGAATTAAACTACCCGTTCCCCCGCGCGAGCCATGGTCTCTTCTCCACAGATCCATTTATGCCATCTTGAGATAGAAACAGATGGAGATGGCGACATCGGCGTCATTCTCGCCTGTTCCCCCACCTCTTCCCTGGTATTCTTTCAAACACTCACCTGCCACTGGTCCTCTTCCCTTTTCCCCTCAGGCCCCTCAGGTATGGAGTGGTCCGATGGAATGCGGTGGAAGCGCGGAGGTGAAAGCCCGCTCTCAACAGCCGGTGATGCAGGGCACTGACTCTTCTCCAAGATGTGATCAAGTGGTTTGAAACACCACCTCCAAAAGCCATGTCGGGCGCGAGATACAGCCACACGGAGATCCAACGCCGTTGAACGGCTCCGTGTCTCCCCGTTGACGATGTTTTCCCCGGAATCGCCTCAATCGTAAGCATTCCCCAGATCTTAATATCTCAGTATAACCTCGGGGCGGAGATGCGGCTCCGCATTCTCAATCTCACTTCCCCGCGATTCTTTAGGGTGCGTTCGAGATCTTTGGGATGATGCCACTTTTCATCTGCTAGATTCTTACTGGCGTCGACTGCTTGTGACAGCCCTCTATAATACAGCGAGTTTGTAAGCATCCTAGATGTCAAAAACATGACAACGCCCTCTGACTTCGGTCAAAGGTGAGGAAGTTGTCCGAGCACCTCAAAAAAACAGCCCATTATCGGATAGACTATCAACTGAATGTAACCACAGCCACACAAGTCTGTACTTACCGAGTCCTTGGCATTGGTTCCCTTCACTATCACTCAACAACAACTTTTGAGAATGGTTTATCCTGATACTTTGAAGTTTAAGCTGCTACTATTTCGATTGTACTCTCAACTTGAGCTACTAAGAGCCCTTTGAGTTCGTATATACGTCTAGAGATATACTATTGGTAGCATATTTCACCCTTGACAAACCTAACTTCTCTAGCTTCCAATTAGCGCCTCGTCTGTCGAACTCAACCACTTAAGCTTAAATCGCAGCCTACACTAGTTCACCTAATTCTTGACCGAATGGAAAGTCGCATGTTGTCAATGGTCTATTTCAAGAAACGCTTTCACTAACGGCTGATTGCATTCACATACGGATCTAAAACCTGACTTCCTAATCATCCTGATCACGAGTGTAATTTCAACGACCACTAGTGCTCATAGCCCTCGAGTTGGCGACAACACTGCGTTACACGACACTATAACTGTGCAACAACACTACCCATGCAACTAACCTTGCATCTACAGCCTGCCCATGTCTTCCGGTAACAGCATTAGAGTGTGGTCATAGTATGAGCAAGCTACAGAGACAGAGGCTGGGTTACAAGATCGACAGCGCGGGTGACTGCAAGATACGGGTTTCTATTCTCGTATATCACCGTATATCCTGGAGGCCAAGAGCCTTTAGGCAGTGTTGTGCAACGCTCACACGTGCTTCATCAATAAACATCCCGAGCTGTGATACTTTCACGATATCTTTTTTCTAGTATGGAGAATAGCTAATGGTCTTATCTCGTCTCTAGCGACTTCGCTGTAGGTACTCTTTTTTAAGCAGAAGAAAGCCCAAGCTCCTTATAGAAAGATTCTGAGCTAGGCTCTCGGCCCAGGAACTCCTTCAAGAAGTCCATCTCTGGGATACTTCCGCCTCTCTCCAAAACTGTATGGCGGTATCGTCGTCCCTCCTTACCGTCCATTGGGTTCTTGGCGAAGAACGAGTGGAACATGTCGAGCGAGAACACCTCAGAGTAGAGGTATCCGTAGTAGCCAGCGTCGTATCCGCCAATGAAGTGACCAATACCAGCATGTCGGTTACCCCATTCCCTATTCTTGTTAGCTTTCAATCTCGTGCAATTGTAATGGTAGATACTTACAGTCCCTCACCAAGGTCCTCAGGGCCCTTGGTACCAGAAATGTTATGCCGGAGCTCGTTCCAGAGTCGGCCAGCGTTGAGCTTCTTGACGGCCTCGTGAGACTCGGGTGTGTGCACAGTCATGTCAAACAAGCCAATAACAAGCTGTCCAAGTGCACCGATGGCCGAGTTGAGGCGCTTGGTAGAAACGAGCTTCTCGATGAGCTCGTCGGGGATCTGTTCTTGAGTTTCCCAATGCTTGGAGAGCGACTTGAGCACACTAGGCGTCCAACACCAGTTCTCCAGCATCTGAGAAGGAGCCTCAACAAAGTCAAGCACTGTGGAGGTTCCATGGAAGTAGCTGTAGCGGGTGCGGCCAGCCAAATCGTGAATGCCATGGCCTAGCTCGTGGAACAGGGTCACAACCTCATGGTGCTTGAGCAAAGACGGCTTCTTGGGAGTCGGCTTGCTAAAGTTGCAGACAAGCGCAGTAACGGGGTAGTGCTTCTTGCCGTCCTCAGTAATATAGCCAGGCTCGAGGTTGAAGTTGGCGTTGTGGCCGTACTTGTTATCACGGGGGTGAAGGTCCAGGTACAGGTAGCCACAGAAGTTGGAGCCCGAGGCTTCATCGTCCCACACACTGTAGATCAGAACATCCTCGTGCCACACAATGTCCTCAGCCTTTCCAGTAGGGCTAAGTCTGGCTCGCTCTTCGGGCTTAAGCTCGACAAAAACGAAACCAAAGATCTCCTCGAAGATCTTCAGCATACCGGCAAAGGTCGATTCGACAGGGAAGTACTGGGAGATCTTGGCCTCATCGACGCTGTATTCCTTCTCCTTCTGAATTCGCGAGTAAAATGATGTGTCCCACATGTAGAAGCTGTCGTCAAAGGAGAGGCTGCGCTCTTCGTAGTTCTTCTTCTTGTACTCCTTTAGTGCATCGATCTCCTTGGCACCACCCTCAGTCAGTCGGGTTCGAAGGTCGTCTAGGAAAGATCGAACGGCAGCAGGGCTCTTGGCCATCTTCTCCTCGATTCGCAGAGCTGCATGGTTATCATAGCCGAGAAGTCGGGCGGCCTCATCTCGGAGGGCAATGACCTCGTGGAAGATAGGAACATTGATATTAGCCTACAAGTAGCTCAATTAGCTTACACACCTAACACAACATTTTCGCTTGAATCTTACCTTGTTGGATTCCGCAATAGTATACTTGCGGCGGGTATCGGCATTGGTTGCGTACTTAATAAGAGGGAAGTAGTGGTTGTACTTGAAGGAGAGCTTGACCTTGCCCTCATTCTCGCCAGTGCCCTTCTCAAGAGCGTCGATATCGATATCATCAGCAGGAACTCCTTTGAGCTCCTCAGGAGTAAACCAAATGGCACCCTTCTCTTCGTTGAGGTTTGTCTGGGCTTGGATCTCAAGCTCGCTCAGGCGCTTCTGGATCTCCTTGAACCGGTCTCGCTTGGCGCCAGCAGGCAGACGAAGACCGTTTCGAATGTACTTCTGTCGCTCCTTCTCAAGGACATGCGCCTGCTCCCTGTTGAGATCCTGGGATGCTCGGTTGCCGTAAGCAGCGTCTACGGCGTTGAAGATATCCTCTCGCATGTTGCACTCGATACCAAAGTCATTGAAGACTCGCTCGGACTCGGTGGAAGCATCGCGTAGCTCCTTGTTTGTGGAAACATGATGGTAGAAGGTCAGGATGCGCCGATGTGTAGCAGCGAGGTTCTCATCTATAAGGATAGGCTCGAGCACATTGGCGAAGGAAGCCTTATCTGCGGAAAAGTCGGCCGCTACAGAGTCCAGGACGCCCTTGGTAGCATCGCAGAGCTTCTTGGTGTCGGCAGCGATCGACTCGGGTGTGGCGGTGAACAGAGGCGGCGCCTGGGGAGGGTTGCGATACTTGTCGGGAGCCATGGTGCTGGTGACAAGAGGTCTTCGTGATAGAATTGTTCGTGGGGCTTGGAATCTTAAGTGATTCACCAGGGAGCCGAGACGAGAGAAAGCTCGTGAGGAAGCCAGAGTGACGGCGACAAGAAGGAAGAAGAGCGAGAGTAGGAGGAGGAGGAGGGGCTTGCGGGAAGCACGCTTATCCAGCTTGGATATGGATGACTGATGAGGTGGAATGTTTCCTGGCAGGTCAGCCGATTGGCTTGAAGATGGACAAGTTTAGAAAATTGAGGCAACCTACAGTCAAAAGAGGGGTCTTTACTTAAAGCTAAGTCGATTGATCCGTGTCTAGGCGTCAAAGGCGTTGGGAAGGCGTTGCTGTAGATGCAGCAGGATGGGGCGTTACTGACGGAATTGGCGGCTGAGGTGCAGCTTAGAGCTCCCGCTTGGACCCACTAACCAACGGAAAACGCGGGGCAATCGGATGCTGGGTCATGAGCAGGGCGGTTAATTGAGAATCCTCCGCCTCACTATGGAGTAAGGTAGGTAAACAAATGCTTATTTATAGTTGTTTGGTATTTATATAGCTTTTTAGGTAAACACAAGCGAGAGATTGGAATCCAAGTCGTAAAGTACCTGTTTATATACCCCAGGATAGAGGCTGATTCATTGACGTTACCATGATACACCAGAATCACCAAAGATTATCATTTGTGATCAAGAGACACATAGAGCTTCATTTCTCAACTCCTGCTCGCCTCCCAAGTATCTACCAGAAATCCATACATGCTAGTACCCCGCGCAAGCGCAGCAATAATTCATCATTTCAGCGTATCCATAGCCGATTCCATCCATATCCATAATCAAACAAGCCAACGCCGGTCCGTCAACGCAGATGCAAAACCTAACCCGCTCTTATCTTTGCATGATCTAGTTGGCGAGAATGGTTCGCACAAGGTCTATGATCGCATACTGTTAGTCACACGTGTAATCGTTCAAATCAAGCGGATAGTACATACCAGTGTAGTTGACCTGGCCTGAGCTGGTGTCGACGGCCTTGAGGAGCTCATCGACCTCCTCGTCGGTCATCTTCTCACCCAAGTTTGTCAGGATGTACTTGAGCTGACCGACGCCGATGAAACCCGTCATATCCTTATCAAACACTTGGAAACCACGGCAGTATTCCTCAGGCTCGCCGGGGTCGCGGAAGCCGCCAGGGCGGTTCAGAATGCGCTGGAATGTCTCGAAGTCGACTGTAGGATAAAAGTCAGCTGCGCACCTTTAAAAACCCCTCGTCGCAAAGGTATACTCACATTCACCGCCAACATTCTTCTCGAGGTCCTGAATCTCGGCCAGGGTAGGGTTCTGGCCGCAGGCGCGCAGAAGATCACCGAGGCTGTCAACAGTGACACGGCCGTTTCCGCGCTTGTCGAACAGGGCAAAAGCCTCCTTGTAGTTGGTAGAAGCCTGAGAATCGAAATGGTTAGAAGGCATGATTGCTTATGATATTCTGAGACTCGTGGAAATGCGTTGTGAAGAGTGCGATTGCAAATTCTGCGATTCAGAAGATGTAGAAGGATGTAAGATGCAGAAAATCGAAGTTTGTCCCGCGCCAGGTGATGCAAAACCAACTTCCAACTCTTCGGGCGGCCAGACTGTCGAATCAGAGGGCGGGGTGCTTTGTTTACGCAGGCAAAGAAAGGGGTGTCCGGGGCAACTGGAGCTCACCATTTTTGGGTTTATTAGGGGGGTTGTAGTGTGGCTGATAGGTGGGAGGCACAACAGACAGTTGAACGACGATAGAAGAGGTCTTGATGATTGTTTTTGAGAGCAAGAAAATGGTGTTGAGAAGTTGAAAGATGAAGAAGGTAGAAAAGAGGGCCAAGTTTGCATTCCTTGTGCATTTCCTCACAAGCTCTGGCCTCCCTGGTGTCCTTTGCCTGAGACTGACGGGGCAACGGGGTCAGCCCACGGTCCAACTTAAGCCAAGTCTATGGGGTCAAGAATAAAGCGGGCTCTCTCCGCGGTACTATGGTGGTTTCACTGCTTGACTTATTTTGTCTCCTATTCGCTAATGTGTTTAGGCGGTGAAACTATCGAAACCGGAGTAAATAATGCAAGACCCCTTTTGAACTGATTCATGGTTATGTCGAATTCGGGCATGAACGGCATTACGTACTTATGTTTACATAAATCCAAGTCTCGTGGCAACTGTTACATATGCTTCAATGTCTTGGCATCCCGAATGGGTAGTCATACATTTCAATTGAGCCTCACCTCGAGAAGACAACCAAAATAATCCTTGTTATATCTTTGATGCTTGCTGTCAACTTTCCGAAACTCTATTAAACTAGCTACTAAGTATCAGCCGCTTGCATCAAGTCTTGATACTGAAGATTTCCTGGTGGCCTGGTCATTTTTCTCCTTGCATTGTTGTCCAACAACTTGTGTTACCGCTTCCTAGGTAGCTAGAAGAACATACTACATTAGTAGTATGTGCCCCAAATAGTCCCAACTGCAAAGTCTCACCAACGATCCCCTTCCTCTTTCCACTGTGGTTCAGCCTCTATAATGCGGTCAAATATGAAGTTCATACCTAACGTCGCCATCACCGCCCTCGCTGCGACTTTCCTCATCTGGGTATGCATATTTTCAGCCTTGATACAAGCTAAATGTTCGCATATAGGCCTCGAACTCGTCCAAACTGAGCGTCTTCCTCATCCAGGCCATGTCGGGACCAGCGACATCGATTATGTCCTTATCGACGTCATAATTGATTCGCTTAATGTCCTCCCAGTCCCATTCAGGAGGTTTTACGTCAACCAGCAAATCTCGGAGAATTTTCGACCAGGTCTCTCCCAGTATCGATTCAGCCCTTCAAGCTCGGATGAAACAACTTCTCCATTACGATAGCAGAACTTATCGTAGATCCTATTTACCCCTTGATGGCCGACAATGATGCTGTCCTTGTAACCCCAGAAAGCGAGTGAACCAACTGGTTAGACTACCCTAGACAACTGTGACCAGACTTTGGTTCAATTGAACCAATGCGCTGCTTGGCCAGATATAAGTTAGTCTTTGAACGCTTGTCTAGCGCATACCTATAGCAAGTCCGTCATTATTATATGTATTCATCTCGTTATTATTAAGATTTAGGTAAGTTTATATGATCTTCTTGCGATATAGGTAAAACGCTAACAATCTTTCAGGGGGCTGATTGTACTACCAAAAGTATGAGTTATCCGGTAGAAAGGTTAGATCCTCGGGATTTTCTTGTTAAAACGTAATGTTTTGGTCCTGACTTGATCGAGTTATTTGCTTCATCATACCAGCACTGGGGCACTGGGGCACTGGGGTCGACGGCGATTTCTTTGGCGAAGCGTGGGGTAAGCTCTTTCACGACAACACCATGACCACAGCTTAGATCTAACAAGGTTCCTGATGTAGCATCCCTGCTATAACACCCCAATATGTCTTAAATAGACTTGCGAAATATGCCGGTCTGGCCGAAGCATATCCTGCAGCGGGAAACGTTGCTCTCCTAACGGTAATGTTAACTTTGCAAGCTCCTAGGAGATGCTCTTGCTTGTGCGAGGAAACCTACCCGAATACGGACATTGTTTCGGCGAAGATGCTTTCTCACATGAAAATGTGTTGTACTATATAGGTGCCCTTAGCTGTAAAGCAATGGATCGGTCTTTTGTGCGACAAAATGTGTTTCTTGATTCGCCCAGAAACTGCGAGGGAATCGGGATGATTTATAATTGCCAATGATAGATAGCCTCGGTGCCGTGACGCAACTATTTAATGTTAGATCGGCTGTATGGCGTCTTGAGAAAGCCCCGCAGCTGTTCAACTGCTACTCGGAACCTTTATCCTCGGCACAAATTCAAGAATTTCACTGCATCACATAATAGCCAAATCAGAACATCATACAGACCCTACTTCAAGATGGCAACCGAGGCCACTGCCCGTAAATTCTTCTCATCGTCCGCCTTTGCTGTGGCGGGCGCCAGCTCCAACCCGGCCAAGTTTGGCCATCGAAGTAGGACTTGTCTATGAAGGGCTTATATGAGAGTCGTCTGCTAACGGTGGCATTTGTAGTCTTTGCCTGGTATCTACACCATGACCTACCAGTCACTCCCATCAATCCGGGATCAGATTCAATCAACGCTTTAAACAAGGATCATGCTACTGTTCCCAACGTGACGGCGCTCCCAAATCCCACACAGACATCTCTCTCGGTCATCACTCCGCCAGCTGCAACTCTTCAGGTGCTTCGCGAAGCAAAAGAGAAGGGCATCCCTTCTGTGTGGCTACAACCTGGAAGTTTTGACGATGATGTCCTAAAGTTTGCAAACTCACCGGGGGCATTTGAAGCTGTCGTTGCCGGCGAGGGCGGCCGAGGCTCTGAAGGGTGGTGCGTTCTGGTGGATGGCGAGCGAGGATTGAAGGCAGCAGGGAAGTTGTAAGATGGTTAACGATGGATATATGAGACCTATGCTCGAGAGCTGCAATTGATTACCTGTCTTTGGGTTAAGCGGTCAATGAATTACAGTGACAGATCTCCACTGCTACCAAATAAACAGATAGGCGCTGTATCAAGTTGAAGCTTTCTGGGGTTTTCATTGGCGACCAAGTAATCCATGTTTGGATCTCTCGACCCACAAAAATAACCAAGTAAACAAACGCGGATCCACCCCGGCTTTTGGATTGTCGGTCTGATCCAACCACCAGTATAATCAATTCCTTCCAAACAACCTTCTTCTACCGGTCTCGTTTTTACTCGTACAACGCGCGACTCTGTATTTGAATCGAACTGAAACTTGCGATGATCACGAATATCCATTGAATTTTTTCTTATTCTCCCTTGTCGCCCTTTGCGACTGCTTTCGACCTTTGTTTCGACCAGACGCATCGCGTCTTAAGTTCATATACCTTCGATCAACCGCGACTGAACGCGCAACACATACACAACCATGTCTTTCGAGGACCTCACCGATCAATACATAACATACGAGAGCCGTTTGGGTTCTTTCCACAAGAGCGCAAAGAAGCGAGGCTCTACCGCAAGTGGAAGAGGCGCCAAAGCTCCCAGCTGGCCACATAAGAGCATCACACCCGCGAGCGTACGATATTCTCCATACTTGGATCGAAATAAATGCTAACACTTTTTCAGCTTGCTCGCGCTGGACTCTTCTTCAACCCCACACCGCAAAATCCCGACAATGCCACCTGCTTCTTGTGCCACAAGGGCCTTGACGGGTGGGAGGCCAATGACGACCCTCTCGTTGAGCACCTGAAGCATGCTCCCGAGTGTGGCTGGGCAGTTGTCGCCGCGATCGAGGCCGAAGTAGGAGATTATGCGCAAGAAGATCCTGACCAGCCCTACATGAAGGAAGCGCGTAAGGCCACATTTGCAGGCAGATGGCCCCACGACTCTAAGAAAGGATGGAAATGCAAAACCAAGCAGCTGGTTGATGCAGGATGGAAATACACACCGACTGAAGACTCCGACGACATGGCTACTTGCGCATACTGCCAACTCGCATTGGACGGTTGGGAGCCCGGTGACAAGCCACTGTGAGTATCGCATTTTGCTCTATTATGCGATGTCGACTGACAATGCCTAGCGAGGAGCATTATAATCGATCACCAGACTGTCCATTCTTTGTTCTGCTAGAAGAATCGCAAACTACCAAGAAGTCTAGCCGCGCTAAGGCTGGGCGCGCATCCAAGGCATCGCGTCTGTCTGTCCAGTCTGTCGCTACAATTGCTTCAGAGGCGCCTTCAATAAACGAGTCGACAACTGCTCCCGAGGATAGTGTCTTAACAACCAGCTCCACCGCGCAAGGTGGCAAGAAAGCCAAAGGACGCAAGGCGACTACCAAGGGAAAGAAAACAAAGACCAAGAAGGAGACACCAGTTGATGATGTCGAAGCTTCGATCGAAGAGGAGGCACCGCCTAAGCCTTCTCGAGGGAAGAAACGAGACAGCACAGCAGTGGAAGACATAAGCTTGGCTACTTCAGAGACCCCACCGGTCAAGAAGCGCGCAACACGGACACGCGGAAGCGTTGCTGCGAACGATTCGATTTTGGAACACGATGAAGATGCAGATGTGGCCGAGGCACCTGCTCCCAAGAAGGGTGGAAAGAAGAAGACGACCCGAAAAGCACCAGCTAAATCTACTCGTAACGTGTCTACGGCATCTGTTACATCGGAAGTGGCCACAACAAGCTACGAAGCAACACCTGGATCATTCCCAGATGATGATGAGATCGAACGGCAGCTAGAGGCAGATTTGGAGAGACAGCTTACTGAGGATGAAGAGATATCCCTCGACTCTGATTCTGAGAGAGCCAAGGCGAAGAAAGGAAAGGGAGCAAAGGCATCTCAAGCAAAGCCTGAGATTGAGCATTCACGCGATTACGATATGCTGAACCCTGAGCCAGTAGAGCCGGATGAAGAAGAGGTCGATGACGAGCTTAAAGCTCTGCAGGCTGAGATGGAGTTTGACGAGCCAGAGCCTGAATATGAACCGCAACCCGAGCCAGAAGCGGAACCCGAGCCCGAGCCTGAATCCGAACCTCAGGAGCTGCAGATTCCTAAGAAGGGACGAAAGGCTGGAACCCGAAAAGCCTCAAAACAGACCAAGGCAAAGAAGGCCAAAGCGCAACCGGAGCCCGTCGAGGAAGATAATCCTGAACTTGAAGAAGCCCCCCAGCCTGAAGAGCTCGATGAAGAGGTTGCTCAACCAGAGGTGCAGACTCATGTGGACGAACAGGCTCATGAGGATAGCCTAGCCAGCACCGACACTGTTGTTAAGAAGTCGGCGGCTTCTCGCTCGAGTGCGGGCAAGCGAGGCCGTGGACGTCCATCTAGGGCATCAATTGCCTCTCACACTTCTGCTGATGAACTGGAGTTGGTGGAAGCGCCAGCTGAAACCCCTGTTGAAGCCCCCGAGGCACCCCCTACGAAGCGAGCTCGCGGTCGTCCTTCAAAGGCTTCATTGGCGTCGCGTGCATCTATCGGGGCTGAAGAGAGCCAGCTAGGTGACGCACCGCCCAAGCGTGGCCGTGGCCGCCCATCCAAAAAATCACTGGAGGCTCGAAAGTCCATGGAAGCTGCCGCAAGCCAAGAAGCGACGCAACCATTCACACAACCAATCGAAGAGCGAATGCAGGAAGACGTGGAGGTTTACGCGTCCGAGGAGCCGAAAGATGAGCAGCCCGCCCCTCGTGTTGTATCGTTCGAGTCAGCACACCCATCACCTGCCGCACAGCCTGTGGCTTCATCACCACCTCCCAGCGCGGCTCATCTGGCAAACCCACCTTCTACCCCTGGGAGAATTATATCTCCTGCGCCTTCAGCCAGGCAAGCAGCTATCTCGCCCTCTCAGTCACCCCAGTCTTCAGATGCTGAGAACCAACCGCCCTCGTCAAAGCCCACAGCCAGCGCCAACCCCAAGAGAGTGGCACTTGCACCGGTGGTGTCTACACCCACTCGCGGCTCACCATCCAAGCGCAACGTGATTGCAGGACTCCGTAGCTCAACGCCATGGGCAGAACTGGATCTCGACGTTGTCTTTGGATCACCACGAACCAATTCGGATAAGGAGAATGGCGTGGATCGATACTTGAAACAGGGTCAGACTTTGACGTCACCCGAGAAGCAAATGACAGTACAGGAGTGGATCTACCATAATGCTTCAGAGGCTGAGAAGAAGCTGAAACATGAGTGCGAGTCGATTGTCAACCGGTTTGAGAGCGAGGGCACAAAAGCGATGCGCGTGCTCGAGGGACTGGTTGTGGAATGAGACATGACTTTTTGAAGTATTGAAATGACGGGATGGGAGGCAAAAGCTGAATACAGAAACAGTATAGATTCTGCTTTTGATGCGATGTGCATGAACAAGCTCAGGAATGACGGCGTTAGAAACATGATGGATTTTCTCAGATAGTGGATTTCTTTGTTTAATGAAGAGGACAGGTTTCATGAAGCATCATACTTTACCATATGTAGCAAGCTATGTCATGTCATGCCCCTTTTGATGGTTTGAATTCAGCCGCCAGATGCCGTCACATTTGTAGAGATCGACGCCGTTCTTCAGGAACCAGCAGCAGAGGAGCTACGTCAAAGCCGTCGACGATCTATGCGAGATTGACTTTACACTATGGACAAATCCAATGAGGCCGTCTGCCTGAACCATCAGCTATACATTCCATACCCAAAGCGATGCTATCTCCAAGAGATACCATCTATCACTAGCCTTGTTTAGGTCAGCCACGTAGATCCTTTGTCTCGGGCGCCACGAGGCGTTCGGTGTCTCTTGCATTCCTCCGTCGAAAAGCCCAGAACCCTTAAAATGGGGATCCTTTGCCTAATCCGTCCGAGATCACGGACATGGCGATAGGGCTTTGGGATTTTTGGGGATGGAGGCGTTTGGTCAGGGGATTTTATTGAGGATTTGGCGAGCGAGAATTTGATATATAGAGACGATGGGAAGCCGTGTCATGTTGGAGTATCTCTAAATACCCTCATACGAAGAAACCACCTCCATCGCTCTCAACATCAACGACTACACTACGTCTCACTACATCTATCCATTCAACAAACACCATAACCAAAGACACATAAACAATGCTCGGTCTATCCTTTCCACGAGTCTTTGGCAGCCTGATCTTCACTCGTCGCCGATCGACGGTCGATGCAGACATCGCCCATCTCGAGAGCCTCGAGGCCGGCAACTTTGAAGAACCTCTCGATATAAAGCGAAGGGGTTTGGGAATGAGTGATTGGTAAAGTCACAGCCGAAGAAGCAAAAAAAGAAAGGCAAAAAAAACAAAAAACAGTGAGTATCATCATGTCTGAGAAACAAGTCGAGTATCAAGTGTTGACAAAGATCCAGAACATGTCTTGTCGGTGCGCCAGGTAGCGAAGCCGGATGTTGGCACGATTTGAGACGAATTCACGATTACCTACAATACCTTGTTCCTTTTGTTTCATTATTTCTTTGCACTGCGGGCGACTGTACTTTATATATCGCATCACATCACATCACATCACATCATACCATACCATACCATACCATACCATACCATAGTATATCACAGAGCAAACAACAAAATTGCAAATCTCAGCTCGCCAAAATCGGCGGCGACAATAATCAATTTTCAACCGCATATCACGCATTCTCGTCTGTCTCTGTCTGCTCCTCTTGTCCAATTAAACCCGGTCGCTCACGACCATCATCCCTCCACCAAAGGTATTCAACTCATCCAATTCCTGCGCTCGTTCTCTGGGTATTCAAGGAGTGTATGGTATCTCAATGCTGGTTCTATATGTATCATCCCACCGTGCGCCAAAGGAGTGTCGTGGCAAAGCCAAATGTTCAAATATGTAAAGTTATCATCCTCCCAAAATTGTATGTGCATTGAGTGTCCGTGAAGCGTAAACATAAACATGTCGTCGTCGTCGAATAGACATTATTATAAAGGAGTGTCATGAAAAAATTATGTAAAAAAGGGGTTGTTGACGAAGATTAAATGAGGACCGCTAGCATCGACAGAAGAGCGATGAAAGAGGCGAGGCTGGTTGTCAAACGAGAGCCAGCTGCTTCAACGGTCGAGGGCGCGGCAGTGCCCTCAGAAAGCGAAGAAGTTCGTGTCTCGAGACGCGATCGAGTCTCACTTGATGCAGTAGCCTCATCACTCGAGCCTTCTGACTCTGTGGTTTCTGTTGCAGCAGCACCCGATTCTGTTTGGTCTGTCTCCGTAGCAGTAGTCTTGGAAACCTTGGATCGGGAACTTGTGGCCTTGGCCGTGGTCTCAGTGGCAGCTCCAGAGCCCTCTGTCTCGGAAGCAGTCTCAGAAGCGTCTGTTTCAGTTGCTGTCTCGGAAGCGTCTGTCTCGGAAGCAGTCTCTGAGCCATCGGTCTCTGAGGCGATCTCGGAAGATTCTGTCTCGACTCCCTTGGTCTTGGCAGTTCTTGATCCTGTCTCTGTGATAGTTGAAGCTGCATCAGTCTCGGAGTCTCCAAGTGACGAGGTCACAGTTTCGACAACAGTTCTGGCAGTAACAGACAAAGTGGTGGACTCACCAGCTTCAGAGTTTTCAGACCCATCGGTTGATGTCTCATCAGCTGCTGTCTCAGTTTCCGTTGCTTCGGGTCTTTCAGTTGTCTCAACCAGAGTCGACTCGGCAGCTTCTCCGGACGTGGTTGGCTGTGGTGCTTCCGAGGTAGGCCCAGCCTCGTCTGTCGATGCCTGGGCTGAGGTCAAGCTGGGCTCAGAGTCATCCGTTGATACAGCAGCGGCTGACGAAGTAGCCTCAACCTCATTTGTGGTCACATCAGCGACAGATGAAGGCTCATCGTCTTCTGTAGTGGCTGCCGCATTGGAAGTAGGCTCAGGCTGCTCCGTGGTCTTCTCTTCCTGGGCAGACGTAGGCTCAGGCGCGTCAGTAGTCGACCGGGGCTTAGCAGCAACAGAAGTCGATTCGGGCTCAGAGTCTTCTGATGTGTTCGCCTCAAGGGCTGTAAAGCCATCCGAGCTGGCCTCAACCTGGTTCGTTGTCTGCACGTCGGCAGATCCAGTTACCTGGGACTGGGGGCTATCTGCAGCTGTGGTAGCACTTGAAGTATCCTTTCCATCACAGAATTCGATGAACTGCTCAAACTGAGGCTTTACGTAGTCTCGAACAGTGTTCTTGGTCGCCTCCGTGTTGTCAGTGATACATGTTTGACATAAATCGTAGCTGCCACGGAACGAGGAGCCATCTTTGCAAAGCCTGTCAGACTTGCCAACAGAGAGACCGATCTTGTAAGCACCGTCACAATCATCGTAGCAAATCGCGGGGGTAGTATCGCGCTCATCGAACATGTGCATTCCACGTCGTTGGTTGTTGCTGGGGATGTAGTCATAAGACTCTGCCACCGAGGTAGTGGCATCGGGCCAGTCACTCAAAGTTGTCTGGGAAGCCCAGTTTCCGGTAGAGAACGTCTTGATCTCGCCACTAACAATCTTCTCATAGACCTCTTTCTCGAAAATGTCGTAGGAAAGACCGAAAGCCTCTGGGTTCAGGTTGAAGTAGCCAGAAGAACGAGGGTAGTAACCAGTCTTGTTCTTGCGCCACTTGGTCTTCTTGACTGGGGGAGCCTTGATACAGTACTGAGGCTCACACAGGTAGTCCTCATCCGGTGGCTCGGCCCAGAAGTTACACCACGCTGGCTTGGGAGGGTTGCAGACGTAGCCGGGCTTGCAACCAAATGTGAGATCCGACTTGGGGTCGAGAGGCGCAGATCTACCTGTAGGCTTGGGGCACAGAGTGATGCGACCGGGAGTGGCAGTGACCGTAGTCGGAGGAAGCTGTACGGTTTGACCGATAGTCAAGGTAGTTGTGTAGACGGTTGTTGGTCCTGGAACCACTGTTACAACGGTCTTTCCGTCCTTGGTGATCGTCAATGTCTCCGCGGGCAGCCGCTCCGTGACAACAGATTCAACCGTAACCGTGGCCTGTTCTCCAGGTACTGTCACAACAGTTCGTTCCCCAGGGGCAGTGATGGTCCGTTCTTCACCAGACACTGTAACCACCGTTTGCTGGCCAGGTAGAGTAACGGTTCTCACAACGGTTCTATCCTCGCCGGGCTGGACGACGGTCTTAGGTACAGTCACTGTCTCGTCTTCTCCAGCCTCAGTGACCGTAACCCGGCTTCCTGGGATGGTGACTGTGCCAGTAATTGTCAGACCGGGCTCGGTGATGGTTCTTCCAGCCTCAGTTACAGTCTCGCCAGGTTCTGTAACAGTCTTCTCGGGAAGTGTTACAGTTGTTCCGCCTTCTGTAACTGTACGTCCAGGCTCAGTAACAGTCCTCTCGGGAAGAGTGACAGTGGTTCCAGCCTCTGTAATTGTGCGTCCAGGCTCAGTAACAGTCCTCTCGGGAAGTGTTACAGTTGTTCCGCCTTCTGTGATAGTCCTGCCAGGTTCTGTGACGGTCTTCTCCGGAAGAGTTACGGTTGTTCCGCCTTCAGTAACTGTAGGTCCAGTGACTGTAACGGTTTCTCCATCTTCAGTGACGGTAGGTCCAGGGATTGTAACGGTTTCACCCTCAGTAACTGTAGGTCCAGTGATTGTGACGGTTTCTCCATCCTCAGTAATGGTAGGCCCAGGAAGTGTAATGGTGTTGTCCTCAGTAACTGTAGGTCCAGGTACTGTAACGGTGTCTCCGCCTTCAGTAACCGTGGGTCCAGTGACTGTAACAGTAGATCCCTCTTCGGTGATGGTAACTCCCTCTTCGGTGACTGTGACTGGGGGCAGGGTCCGGATAACCGTCTCTCCTGGTTGAGTTCTGATGACTGTTGTTCCATCTATTGTCTCCGTCACTGTGACTGCGGGCCGGGTCTCAACGACGGTTGTTCCCTCAATCACCGTAACTGTTGTTCCATCAATCACCGTGACTGGAGGTCGAGTCTCAACGATTGTGGTTCCCCCCACGGTCTCTGTCTCCGTCTTCGTTACTGTCGATGCTCCCTTTGTCTCGGTTACTGTTACAGTCTTGTCACGGCCAGTGACGTAAGACGTCTCAACAACTGTCTTTTCATTAGTGACAGTGACTGTTTTGCCAGGCCCAGGAGGGTATCCCGTAGTAACGGTAACCGTCTCTGCAGCGCAAGTTCCATCCGAGGTTGTCTTGATGCTCGAAGTAGTGGGTGGAGGCTGAGTCGAGGTAGTAGGAGGCTCAGGGATAGATTCAGTTGAAGTTGTTGGAGGCTCAGGAACAGATTCAGTCGAAGTTGTCGGAGGCTCGGGGACATATTCAGTCGAAGTAGTGGGAGGCTCAAGAATAGACTCAGTCGAAGTTGTCGGAGGCTCGGGGACATATTCAGTCGAAGTAGTGGGAGGCTCAAGAATAGACTCAGTCGAAGTTGTCGGAGGCTCGGGGACATATTCAGTCGAAGTTGTCGGAGGTTCGGGGACATATTCAGTCGATGTAGTTGGAGGCTCCGGTGGGGGTTGAGTTGAAGTAGTGGGAGGCTCCGGTGGAGGTTGAGTTGAAGTAGTGGGAGGCTCAGGAGGTTCAACAGTAGTAGTTGGCGGAGGGTCAACATGATAACCGCTTGTGATAGGTATAGGCCCTGGAGGAGGCTGAGTTGTGGTAACAGGCACAGGACAACCGCATTTGAGATCCCAGATAACATCCGTGTTGGATACGGGGACCACCACTGTTGATTCAGGCACAGGAACACTGGCATCGTCGTCCTCGACCGATGCGGAAGTGACTTTGGGCTGTGCTACCGCTGTCGTCTTTTGTTCGGTATCAGAATTCTCTGCGGCTGCTTCTGATGTCTGAGCCTCGGGAGGATTGGCAACATAACCACTCTGAGCTGGGGGAGGGTTGGCAACATAACCACCTTGTGCAGCTACAGCGCCCAAGGCGCCGAGTACCAGCAAGAAGCGCATGACAGGCGACTGCCTTCAACAGCACGAGAGAGTGAGCAGCAGTGTCAGGCTTTTGTGACCCAAGGAGCGAGTGTGGTGAAAACGAACGTCAAGGTCCAACTCTTCTAGATCGAGATGTTAGAAAGCATCAAATAAAGAGTCTAGATAGACTGCTGTACTGCGACAGATATATGAGGGACAAAGTTGGGGGCTGAGCAACGGAGAGAGCCTTACCAAATGCCGGTAATGCGAATATACAACACCACTTGCATCGACACCCGCAATTAGAGTTAATTTCCTCTCGAGTAAGCCACTCCGGTGGGTTGACACGGCAGGGGAGCAGCTGAAGAGAGAACCGAGTTGCGGGTCGAAGTTAGAACAGTGCCTACTCGCTAGGATCTGGACGCGGTGTTGAAGGTGAATGAGTAAGTAGGTAATCAAACACAACAGCCAAGCGTCAGCTCAAATTAAAGAGATCCCAGCCTGGCCACCTCAGAGAAGATGACTTGGGACAAAGGGTCATGACAAAAGATCCATTGAGCGGGTGTAGAGTACTGGAGCTAAATGCTTTGGATGACTTTGTGGGTACCTCGCCTGAGGTTGCTTACCTTGGGCGATCCGTAGTATGAGCAACAATGCATGTAAATGCATTGAACATGGTTAAGGACAAGGGTCTGACTGGGGTCTGTACTTCAACTTATGCCCCAAAGGAGCAAGCAACACGGCCTTGTAGGTCCACTTGAACAAGGGCCTTGTCCCGGTGCCTTGAAGTCGGAGAGGCGAATGATCGCAATATCGCGCACTCTTGGGCTTAAAGCCGTGAAGGGGCGGAGAAGTGACACTATCACATCACATCACAACGCAACCCACGAGGATTGCTGCTGACGACGCGACCACCGCACGACAGGCCGACGGAACTGGGGATCTGACATCCATTGGAAAACATCATTGATTGAGAATTGATCGAACGGTACTTCGTCCCTCAGCCTGAAAGCCAAGACCAGACGAGCATGATGGTGACGTTAACATCCATTGGCAGAGGTAGAAAACTCTAGGATAATAATAGACAACGGTGTTACGGTATACCCATCTTGGTCTGAAGGTGCGCCATCTATGCTGTGGCACACCCAAAGCCAAGCTTTAAAGGACGTTGCATATAAGTTTGGGTGTAGAGGGTTCAAAATATCCTGTGCTAGACCTGCGAGTTGGGTGGTCACAATGTTATTCGAACGAGTAATTGGTTGTGTAGACAACAATAAAGCACAAGAGTACTAGCCACCCTACGGTGAACAAAGGCGTGCTAGGTGCAAGGCCTTTGTGCCTGGTCTAGCTGGAGGATGCGAAGAAGAAGTGGAGAGGCCTCGAGTGAGGTTGAGGAGGAGTTCGAGGTAGGCTCCCACGTTCGGGGACTAGTCGGGTGGCTTGCAACGGGCGGGCAGAAGGGCGCCACAGTCCGATGTTCAGGGCTCCTCCTTCCTTCATTGGTTGGAGTATAAACAAAGCAACCCAATCCAGGGCGGACTTTTTTGCTTAGGCCCAGCCCTGTGGAAGCGGGAGCGAGTGGAGACGAATCTTGGCCACTATCTCCATCTAGGTAGTCCATCAGTATTGTAGATCATTGCATGAGTTCTTTCCGACAACATACATATATCACCCAGGACTTGTTAATTCATACAATTGGGAAGGAATCAAGGCAAATTTCGTTTCCAGCTCTCGCGTACCTGATTGCAGATGTCCTGTCGGTCGGGCAATGTAGGTCGGAGGCGTAGAAGCTTGGGTGCTTAGGTACCCACTAAAGCTTACTGTTCCCCCACTACAGCAGGCCATCCGACCCTGACCCCACTCAGCCCACTGAAACCTGGAACCCGCCCGCCGAGCCTTATTCAAGCTGTGCCTAGCAACAGCAACAGAGAAGACAGCACAATCACGGGTCAACGTGGTGCTCGGATCAGATATGGCCCTTCGCCGACTTAGTTCATACACAGTCGTTCATAACTGCATCATCATCTGGACTTTTTCTTTGTTCTTCTATCCCACACTTAATTACGGATGCATTTTAAATAACCAACATAAGACTTTCGCCTCTTCCTCCGTAGCCAACGGGACTAAGGTCCTCCCCCCGTCACGACTTCACGGTCTTACTTCCTGTCTGCGCGACTTTTGGTCTATCATGGTCTGCGGAGACCTCAATGAGTTGCGTCCAGAATGCGACGGATGGAGAGGCATGAGAGGTTGCCAACGCACCCTTCAAGGTTGAGGATCCCTGTAGCGCATAACAAAACCATTTTCTGTATGGACGGAGTCTTCTGCCTCTCCTTGGCCTTGCGGAGAGAGGGTCCGAGGGTGTGGTTTCGTTACATTGTCTCCTCCCCGACATGTGCCAGTGCTTATTTCTGGCAGGGATATGGATGGTAAGATCGGCCATGTCAACCCAGCCATGGTTAAGCCAAGCCTCCATGTCCTTTTTATCCGTCCTTCAACGGGATGGCACTTTTGGACTTTGTCTTGCAAATCTGACATCTTCTCCAGAAAGAGTCAGTTGTTCCGTTCGGTCATGTCCGCTCGTGTCCGTGTTCCGTCGCCTTATGGAGAAAGCGACTGCTTAGCAACAACTGGCAAACCATTTCCCCCAGCCTGATCCAACCAACTGGTCCAATCAACTTGAAACGTTATGCGAGATCGACGTGATGCCACATGCCTGGGCCACATGGCGGTTGTGGCTGTTAGTCTGTGAAACAATAGGATACTTACAACCTATTGTCGGTTTGTCCTATTAATTCTATTGACAGGATTTCGTACAGCATGTACTTCGTCTTGGCTGTCCACCCATTTCCCCTACAGGTATCGGTCAGCATAGAACTCATCTAGTGCGAAGGCGAGCTGGGCTCTTCGAAGCGACGCCCATGTATTTACCCCGGTTTAGTCCCAAGTCAATCCCAGGCCCATAGATCCAGAAAACTTCTCGAGGTCAGCCCTTGTGAGATAAGTGATATCCACATGGTACCGGTCCGAAATTTTCCACGCTTATAGTGGATGAACTTCACAGGCTTACTAGTGGGAATCCCATGTTCTCGGACGATTGAGGCTGAGCAGACATGGGAGGGATCCCTGTCAGCAGAGTTATGCCTCTCCAAAGGACCAAAAACGGTGTCAGCCTGAAAGCGTGACCGCAAGGGAGCGTGGTAGGCCAATACCACTGCAGGCTCACAACACCGGAACAAAGTGGTGTCCTCTCCAATGCATGGGAGCCACTGAGGAGCATGGATAAGAGACAGCTCGTTAAAGCCCCGGTCAACAAATGTGCTGTACCGTTGGACATGAAGAACAGCTGATCTTTCAGCCCTATCCCCCATCCTTTCCGATTTTGAATGGTCCGGGTGGCGAACGTTTTGCTGGACGGAGAATACAGTATTGCATCGAGTCTTACAGACCGTTTTGGATTCTTTGCGAAACGTCTTTTCCTGACCCTACAACCACTTTCTGCCTCAGCGTCTAATACTGGCATCCTTGCCCACTATACGTGCATGCTGCACAACACGCCGAGCATCAAGCCGCTTTGACACTACGACGATCTTTGATTCTAGACCGAGGCTGTTCTTTGTTTGATAGATATTACCTATTACCTACCTTCCCGAACCAGTCCTGTTGCTTGTTCTCATTTGCCTCCCCCGCCGTATACCCGGCCTGCTTGCCGATTACTGGAAGAGCCTTTAGTATACAGGATAAGCAATGGTCCACTAGCAATTTCCTGTGGTTAATTTCTCCCAAACGCCTACTCAGCGCGACGCCCTCTGGATAGTCCATGATCGCAGTCATGATGTTCAGAAACACTGCGTCTTGGGCATTCTTGGCGGCGGCCATAGGCCCTGCTGTCGCTCAGTTGGACGTCTGGCAAGATGGTCAAATCAAGACTGAAATATGTATATGGAAGCAACCAAGAGGTAAGAATGCGATCTTCTTATCAAAGAGTTTAGCTAATGTGCATTTAGCAATTATGATCCGGGACATGGTGTATCTGGATGGTGGTGATATCAGTTGGACTGCGTGGATGAATGATGGCACAACGAATACAGGCGCGGACCCTGGTATGTTGTTTCATCCCATATTCGACTTGTAACGACTGACATTCAAAGGCAATAATGAGGGAATCATTCTCAACTTCAATCTGAGCACTCCATTTAACTCAAGTACCAACTTCACCAAGATGCTTCTCGACGACCCAGCCTTGTCCAAGGCTCGCGGAGGTTCAGGGAACAGCAACGGTGCCGCGCCGAACTTCCTCGATGGCGCCCTCCTCGGTAACGATGATGAGTTCTTCCTCTATGGAGGCGACTTACTGGAAAACAACGACTTGTACGACCCTCCCGAGGCAGACGAACTTTTGGGCTATCAGGCATATCAGTATGGACCGGACAAGCCATCATGGAAGGCGGGTTTCATTGACAAAAAGCTGGATAAGGATGTCACCCGATACGTCGCTTATGGAGGTGCCGCAAATGCGCCATCTGAAAACCTCGCATGGTATTTCTCCGGCTTGAGGGCACCAGATCATGGAGCCTTCTTTACAAACAACCTCAGTGCCAAGGCCACCAATGTTTCTGATACCTTGATCACCCTGGATTTGGAGGAGCAACTTTACGAGACCTGGACCAACACCACTCTCCCCTCATCCGTCAAAGGGCGTGCTAATCCAGAAGTCGTTTGGGTTCCTGTCGGAAAGAGAGGTATTCTCGTCGTTTTGGGTGGTGTCGTTTATCCCCAATGGACCGGAAGAAGTCGCAAGTCGGACAATGAGAAAGAAAGTGTGAGTTACATAAAAGCATACGAACCTCACTGAATCTGATACTAATCCGTTGCGATAACAGGAAAAGCAAAGCCCCGAATTCATGCAGACAATCGACATTTACGACATCGACAAGAAAAAGTGGTACAAGCAGGAAACAAAGGATGGACCGGGTGCTCGAACGCGAGGATGCGCTGTCGTCGCTACGGCTTCAGACCGTTCAAGCTTCAACATCTTCTACTACGGCGGCTTTGATGGCGTCCACGCAACGGAAGATTTTAGCGACGATGTGTGGGCGCTCTCATTGCCCTCATTTACTTGGACCAAGATCAACGAAGGAAAGTCAATTCATGCTCGCGCTGGGCACAAGTGCTTCATGCCATACCCTGACCAAATGCTGGTCTTTGGTGGCTACACGTCTCAGGCTGGAAATTCTATCACTTGCCTCGAAAAAGGCCCAATAGTGAACTTCAATGTCACAAGTGGAGAGTGGATAGAAGGGTACGATCCTGATGAGTACAGCGATTATGGCGTTCATGAAAAGATTCAATCCGAGATTGGAGGTGATGCCGCAGGCAGCGCAACCGTTACCGAGCCCGCAGACGGCTGGGCAACATCTGCCCTCAAAGATATCTTCGACTCGGAATACGACACAAAGAAGATTACGGAGTACTGGCCGTATGGAAAGGCTACCTCCACAGGGAGACCTGACATCGACAATGGAAGCGACAACAACGATGACGATGAAGACGGCGGCGGTGGCTCTGGTCTTCCAAAGTGGGTGGCACCAGTCTTGGGTGTCGTTCTTGGACTCATGTTTGTCACTGGTATCCTGGTTGTCTTCTGTCTTTGGCGTCGTCGCAAGATCTTCAAGAACCGTTCAAGCGACTATGGCACTGAGGATCCAGGCTCTCGCATTCGATCATGGATCAGAGGCCAGAACAACGAAAAGGCACCGACAGTCACAACTGACGAGACACCCACAAGCCCTGGAACTGAAATCGTCTCTACCGCGAGAGCGATGGGGGGTACACCATCCCAAGCTGACACGCCTGGTTATGCTGTTTCGCCCGCTGAGGTCGCTGACACTCAGATCCACGAGATGCCTGGTAAGTTTCGATGCCTAATTCATAAGCTTGAAATCCTGGATGCTAACAAAACCAGACACTTCACGACCGACTGAGCTCCACGACACAGGACTCTCACCCATTGATATCATACAAAAGTACTCTCATTTCGCCACTGATCGAAAACCTCGCTCCATGTCCAATCCTTCCAATAACTCCTATTCCGTAGGAGGCGAGCATGCAAGTACCGTTTCGAGATCGACAGGACCGCTAGTGTCTGGTCGCGACTCTCCGACGGCAGGTCACTCTCGTATTACGTCCGATGTATCCGATGTAACAAAGAGCGACGGTAGAGCACCCCGCATAACATCAGATGTATCTGGAGTATCTGAAGGTGATGCTTCAGCGCTCCGGAATCTTCCTGTCAGCCCAAGGAGCGACGATGGTCAACTGCCCTCGCCGCCATTTCCCGGGATGATGGGATCGGATCTTCCTTCGCCGCCTGCAGAGCCAACACCCACGTCACCTCCTGCTGCGGCAGTATCTCCCCCTAGTGCCAACGAATCTCCTGGCCAGGACTACCTTTCAGCCAAGTCTTCAGCAAGTCCGATTAGGAAGAGTATGTTCAAGGAGAGCGAAGAAGATATGGGACAGACGAAGTAGATGACTTTACGCGGGATATAATTGTAGAGCGGCGTTTTGATACCTCATCTTGGGATTCACGTTGAAACAGTTTGAGATATATATCAAAATCGGGCGGCAGGACATTCTTTTATAAGCGCAGCATTTTAGGTAATGATGATACCTTGGGTAGGTCGATGGCGGACAACACTCGTTCTTTCGCAAGCATTCAATGTCTATACACGTTACTTTTGAGTACCTATCTTCATAATATCCAACATAGCCCGACCAGACCATTGGTTTCGATACTTTTCTCCAAAATTGACCTCATGAGGACTCTTCCCAAATTCCATAGCGCCTTTCAATCTCGATGCGTTTTATGTAGCCAGTTTAGACCTCAACGAGCTGATCGTCTTCGTCTTCGACTTCTTCCACCCGGCCATTGGTACCCTCAGACTTGTCCTCAATCGCCTTGACATCATCTTCTTTCTTGCTCTCGTCTTCCTCATCCCGTGCCAATACCTGCACTAACCGCTCGCAAGCCTCTTGAACGCCCTCGTCGTTGACTCGCAAATGTGTCTCACGAATGACAGGATAAACCTTTACACGGCGCATAAGATCGCGCCCCTCTCGTGTGGTTGTCAACAGGGTAAGTGTCTCTACGTGTGTCTGCACGTTTTGGTTGTCCGAGTCCCGCTTCTTGTCAGGAGGTAGAAGCTGCAGATCGGGAAGCATGTCCATAGTCTCATCAACGTCGTACTCCTCGTTGCCCATGATGGGAAGCAGAATATAGGGTAGGATGTCAATCTCGTCCTCAGCCAGGAAGGAGGGATGAGATGAGATTTCAAAGGCAACGTTCTTGATGGTGCTGGCAACGCCTTTTCGTCGGATGTCCGACTTGTGCTCGGTGAAAACTTTGAGTTTTGTGAGAGGGATGACCTTGTCGTAAGACTGCTCCTGGAGGAAGTGCTTTCGGATGTCAGCATGCTTGGAGAGATCGGCAAAGACGTATGCTAGATAGTCAAAGTCTGCGTTCTTGTTATATGTGCCGTCTTGACCCTTGACGAACAGATCTAGCAGCTGGTTGAGAACGACTTGGTCTGAACCAAGCTCGTTGGGAGGCTCTTGTTTCCTCTTGAGGAAATCCTTCAAGCCATCCCACTTAGAGAGGTTGGAAACAAGCATGGCTAGTAAGTTGGCATTAGGCTCCTCTGGGTTCTGTACGTAGGGTTAGTAGGTGATACTCTGATAGTCACAGTGCGATACATACCACTATGAGATCAAACACAATTCCTAGAAATTTCTCATCTTTTGCCAATGTCTCAAGAACCTCTTGATCGCTCGACAAGTTGACTAGCATTGTTATAGCATGTTCGGCGATTTTCTAAGTGTTTGGTTAGAGTCTGAGATATGGGGCGTTTACACCTCCACAAGCTCTACTTACTGGATGATCTCGCACTAGAAAACTGAGATGCTTGATCGGTTGGAGTTTCTCAGCCTTGAAGATGCTGGGTTCCGATAACGAGTAAGGGACCAAGTTCTCAGCAGCAAGCAGACGGATCTGAGCGTTGGGATTGGCGATGAAGCCCACGAGCTATAGTTCATGCCTGTTAGCTAAAGGTTATGATAAGGGACCTGTAAGAATATGCACCTCTTCTAGTTCAGTCGGCATTTTGTCTGTGTTTCTATGCCTTCAATACGTGTTGTTGAAGTGAATTTTTAAAGATTGTGATGGTTTTGGAGGGGCATGAGAGTAGTGGGGGTAGAGAGGCCTGAAGTCATCGCTGCTCAGTGGACAGGGCGTCGTTGTCAGTGGCCCATAAGTGAATTTTTGATGACCCACACGCCGAAGAAGTTTCCAAGGGTCTCTTTTGTGTCATCATGGTGGCGGGGCAAGAATGCGGCCTGCTTGTCATATTTTTCTATCGAAAAGTGCCTTGGAAACTTAGACGAGGCTGTATTGAGTTTTTACTTGTGAGTCCATAAACCTCATATAAAACAGCCATGAGTCCTTAAAACACGTGAAGCATCTACTACTATCTAATTCATTACTTCAGGGATCTGAACTTCATCAGGCTTGGTTCTGATTTTGTGTGATTTTGAGAGGGCAGAATGTGACCCCATTGAGCAAAAGAAGAAACATCACTACACTCATAGGCATACTTAGTATGGAGTCTCGAGATAACTAGTAATAACACAACATAATTGTAGTATTACCTCAGCCTTCTCTCATGTTTGACAATCATAGAATTCTTGACTGGTCTCCCCCGAAAGCGGTGAGCCACCTTTGTGAGCCAGCACGACTCGCTAAACCGGTTCGAGCATGAGGGGTGCTTATCGATAAGGCACAAATTTTTGAAATTCTTACAGTTCTGCGACTCCAAGCCCACATTGTGTGCCATCTCCAACTCAATACGCCCAAAATGCCCAAGGCTACTACTCCCTCTGCCGTAAGGCAAACGCGCCGACACAACCCCCTTGAGGACGATATCACAGCCACTGGCATCCTCAAGAACAAGCCTAGCAAGAAGCGATCAAAGGGGGACGACAATGACGAGGAAAACTTTGTCGACGACCGAGCTTCCAGGACCATTCTGCGCATAGGTCGCGAACTGGCCGAGGAAGAGAACGCTGGCAAGGCCGTTGCCAAGCCTACCGTTGATACTTTCGGCTACGACTCGCGATTTGACGACGAGGCTGAGGACGAGAACAAGGTCTACGACGATGACGAGGCTTGGGGTGAGGATGATGAGGTTGTGGAGGAGGTCGAGGTTGATCCCAATGACCTCGACATGTACCGAAAGTTCATGCCCGATGAGGAGGACGACGACCTGCTGAAGCACGGTTGGGACCTTAAGCCCACAGAGGGAGAGGAGCAAGGCGAGAGTGTCAACCTCGCTGACCTGATTCTGGAGAAAATTGCTGCGCATGAAGCGGCGCAAGAGAGGCGAGAGAACAACTTGGGACCTCCTGATGATGACGAATACGAGCTCCCTCCCAAGGTTATTGAGGTCTACACCAAGTGAGTCGAATGATTGTTATGCAGGAAACGACAAAACTAATGATTCCAGGGTCGGCCAAATTCTCTCTCGATACAAGTCCGGACCTCTGCCCAAACCCTTCAAGATTCTCCCTACGATCCCTCACTGGGAAGACATTCTCGCTGTGACCCAGCCCGAGAGCTGGTCTACCAATGCTTGCTACCAGGCGACAAGGATCTTCGTCTCAAGCAAGCCTCATGTGGTTCAGCGATTCTTGGAAATGGTCATCCTTGACCGTGTCCGTGAGGATATCTACGAAACCAAGAAGCTCAACGTCCACCTGTTCAACTCGCTCAAGAAGGGTCTCTACAAGCCCGCCGCTTTCTTCAAGGGTTTCCTGTTCCCTCTCGTCGGCAGTGGAACATGCACGCTCCGAGAAGCTCACATCATCTCCGCCGTCTTGGCTAGAATCTCTATTCCCGTCCTTCATTCTGCCGCAGCTCTGAAGGGTCTGTGTGATATCGCCGCCCAGGAAGCGTCACATGGAACTGAGGGTGGAGGTGCTACCAACATTTTCATCAAGACACTTCTCGAGAAGAAGTATGCGCTTCCCTTCCAGGTTATTGACGCTTTGGTTTTCCACTTCCTGCGTTTCCGCAGCGTCGACCCCGCCTCTGTCCAGGCTGGCGACGTTATGTCCGGTCTGGCTGAGGGAGATGCCAGGACCAAGTTGCCCGTTATCTGGCACCAGAGTCTGCTGGCATTTGCTCAGCGCTACAAGGGCGATGTCACAGAAGACCAGCGTGAGGCTTTGCTAGATCTCCTCTTGACACACGGCCACTCAGCCATCGGACCTGAGGTGAGGAGAGAGTTGTTGGCTGGACGAGGTCGTGGTGTGGCGATTGAGCCTCAAGGCCCGGCACTGGACGGCGATGACACTATGCTCATCGACTGATGGTGTCAATCCGATTGATACATGGCATTTCTAATGAATGAAGATAAAATGGCGTATGGCGCATAAAAATGGTTTCAAGCTGGTTCGACTTGAGTTGAGATAGATTTGAGTCCGTTGGAGACTGGATAGCCAATCTCAATACCAATTATATAAATCTTTTGCTCAGCGTTCCTCTTTATGACCTTATAATAATATGTGTCTGTCTACCTTGGTAATTTAGTGCCTTATCTTGAACGCGTTTTACTTGCTGGCCGTGAAGCAGAACGGAAGGGCCGAGCGGAGGGGCTACAACTTCCCTCAAGCAATACCTCCCTCCCTCACCCACCTCTCTGAACCTCACAATCCTGGCTCTTCCATCTTCTTTTACACACTTCTACCTATGAATTAAGCTTCTTTACAGTCCTATTATACATTGATTGCTCTTGAATTCTCGACTCCTCCTTCGTCCGTCCCCTAATCCTCAAATTACTTGTTGCCTACCTCGATTCGCCTTTGAAACAATATTATCGATTCGAAGTTGTATACTCTCAACCGAAGGGCGACCTCACTCTAAAGAGCGCCGCCCTAGATTTGCCATGCCGGTGTCGTCTTATTCGGATCCAACATTACCAACGAATCGTCTTAACATGACCGAACCCAAGTATGTCGCCGAATGCTCCAAATCGGAAAGCTATACTGACAGAGCCTTAGTTACTTCAATGTTCCTTTTCGGACCCAGACATCCCATTCTTTCGTCCCTATCACTCCTCCTATATCGTCTCCTACACCAAAGCCTAAGTATGAGAGCTTAATGAGGCACCAGCCAAGTCTCCCTTCGATGCCAGAGCACGTACTCTCAGCAAACACTACCCCCCGGCCTGTTAGTCGTCGGTCTATCTCGTCATCAGGATTTGGCGTTGATCCTCCGCGACCTCCTCGCGATGGTTTCGAGTAGGTCTGGTTCCCGCAGGGTTACTGGGCAGAGCGCCAACTTATGGTGCAACGAAAGAGCACCACCAATAAAAGTTTCTTCAAATGGCGAAACCATTCGACAAAGTCTGCCAGTGAATCGGACGTTCGGGACCTATCGTTTGCATCGCCTTTGACATCGCTATCAGCGCCGCCTAATTACAGATCCTTTGAGGCGCCGCAGCCTAGGCCACCTTCCAGTCCATTTGTGTCGGAATCGGCACACGTTTTCTCTTTGCAACATCCTGCTGTCACTCGATTCTCGGATCAGGCTCTAGACTACAGCGAAATATCTCCCAGTATAGATAGTACAGATTCGATCTCGCCGATGAATAATTCTGGGATAAGTGGAATAAGGAGCACTGCGCCCTCTTCGCCCCCCAGCTCCAGGGGCCTATATGGCAAGGCAAAGAAAAGTATCGAATCCAAGCTAGGATTTAAAGCTCGCAGAGAAGTAGGTTTAAAGTGAATTCCGGTCAAAAAGAACCATGCTGATTATAATAGGAACGCCCATGTACACCAATACCTGAATATGATCGCCAGTGTTCAACAATGGATGGCACCGGGAATTACTCGAGCATTCACCAAATCACCAAGACAGGAAACTGGCAAAAAGACTCCGTTAGGAAATCCAAGATTCGAAGAAAACTCTTTGGCAGGGCGCCATGGGTCCGCAAAGAATCGGGGGACTCTTACACCAGTGTCACTAGCTCCGTGAGAGAGATACTCAAAGGTGAGACTCCTCCTTCTTCGCCGTTCTCAAGTTATACGTCTTCTTGTATGTTCTCTATAGTTCGTACAGCCTGCTAAGACGGTGATACTAACATTTGGTAGTGCATGCCAACTGTGTTGATAGCCAATTTCCTGGAGGGGTACGTTCTGGTGAAAATCCGTAAACTCTGGTAAATGCTGATTATGCATCCAATACAGGAAGCACTACGTATCAAAACTCCTCCTCTAGCCGAAGACACTGCGAGCGGCCAACCACGTTCGTTCTTTACTGAGATGATTCCCCCCTCAGAAGACGATTCTTGGGCATTTTGTCCTGGTTCTTCATCAGGGCGAAACTCTCCACAAACAGTTCGCCGTCACAGCCTCGTGCCACACACGTATGAGTGGTGGGAGAAAATACCCAAACAGCCCATCCGCAGAAACCCATTCGAGGAGCCAATTCCTTTCGAGTTCCAGGTCCCAGAACACCTGCCAAGCAGCCCCATGTGTCCGGCCAACAAGAAACATGTCAGTGGTGGAACAGGTGTATGTGTCTACCATGGACGTAGAAAGGGGCCTTCAGGTTTAACAGATGTGGCATTGAGGGACTACAACCCGAGTGGCGTGAGAGAGTAACAATCTAAGCACAACGGAAAAAATGGACGACGAAAGAGTAAACAATGTCCTTGTCCTGATTAAATGAGGGAATCCCTCGGGCATTTCAAAGCCACTATCAACTACCATAGACCTTCCTATACTACCAACCTATGCCTCTAAACTCATGCGCGATGGCGCAACTGTAAGATACAAGTATCTGGGTATATATAGCTTGAACCTTGATGGATAGATCAAGAAATGGTAGTGTAGTTTTAGAATGATATTTTAATATTATTTTCCTTCATTTCTATCGAGTGTATTATTCAATTACTTACTCCCATATTCTGCCGAGGATATCAGCTTCACATCGATATTTTGCTGGCTTCCCTTGAAAAGACGTCTAATGAGATGGTGGACGCATTCTCTTCGCTTAGAGTAGCGACAAGGTGTCAACATCAGAGTCTTGTCTAAACAGCAGAAGCGGCCTGAGAGTGCGGGACCCCCTTGTATGCAGTCTGTCCTTCAGAAGGCATAACGTAGTCGTACGATGGCTCCTTGTTCTTCTTGCTCCAAATGTTCTGACTGCCCTTGAAGAACAGAGGCGGCGGGTTGCGAACGTGAGTCAGGAAGAGAATGAAAAGCCAAACAAGGGTAATAGTAGGCAACATCCAAGAACTGAGTTGGTATTTGACAGCATGATCGACATTGTATATCAAGCACGCGACAAGACTCATGCCAATACCAAAGAGAGTGAAGATGACATGGCGAATGATAGCCCATTTGCTCCAGGGAGTTGTACGCATAATGACGGAAAGAACAACCAGGAGGATGAGGGAGATACCAGCGGCGATGTATGTGTATTCAAACTAGGAGATATGTTAGTACCTCGCAAGAATATTTGGTGCACAGGAATGGTCACTTACGATGAGCTCAAAGCGCACCCACGTCTGCACGTTGACCTCAGATTCAAAGTCAACGTCCGTCTGGTTGATGTTCTTCTCCTGGTTCGCGTCGTTGATTTCACTGACGAGATCTATCTTGAAGGTCTCAAGCAGGGCATTCTGCATGGCACTTTGTAGTGAAGTAAAGGAGTTCTGTAGAGTGTCGTATTCTGTCGTGTTGGGCATATCCGCGTCTAACTCTGTTTCGGAATACTTGATAAGCTGCGGCCAGAATGTGTCATTGATGGTGGAAATGTTGGCTAGGGCATCCTGAGCTGTATTCATAGTTGTAATGTATTGCGGTGTGTAAGTCTCAAAGAACTTTTCCACCACCTTCTCAAACTCCGCTACGACGGTCTTGGTAGTCGAGTTGGCGACCTTGTCGTCGTCGCTCAAAAAGTCCGACCACGGGTCGAGGTGGCTGAAAACGTCGAGGACTTTGGTCCAAATGATGAGCTGTGTAAAACCCTGCACAAACATGCCAAGCGCGAGGTGGACGGGGTAGTGAAGAAGAGTCCAGACCATCTGGCGGACATGAGGGAGGTAATTACTCCTCATCCAGTCAAAGTAGATAAGGAAAACTGTGTACACGATAGTTGCAGCGGCAGTGACAATGCCAATGGTTTGCGAGTCTATCATAGGGTTAGTTTGAGCTCCTACTTATCAGTCGAAAGTAGCTGTATAAACTTACCCCAGGCATCGGGGCTGTTGACGATAGTAACGACACTTTTTGCAATAGTAATGATGCCATCACCAACAAAAATGACAGTCAAAAGAGCCATACGTCTCATCAAGTGTGTCCCTTGGAAGCTCAGAACCGGGAAGATATAGGCAATGACACAGGTGAGAAGGACCTCGACGCCAGCGAGGACATACCACGAGACGAAGACGTTACTGTTGCGATCGGTGAAGCGGAACGTGATACCGAGATAGATCATGGCGACGATAAAGTTCTGACCAATCTGCAGCATCATTGGGAGGACCTGCTTCTTGTACTTTCGAATGTGCCATAGGATACTTGCATACTCGACAGCCAAGCATAGACGGGAAACCATGAGGATAAGGGCTAAAGGCCAGTTAGTTGACTGAGGGCTAAGAAGAGTAATAGTTTGTCATACACATTGTCCTCATCGTCTTCATGTCCTGGTCGTGGGGCTGGAACTTGGGAGCGACAACTGCGAAGCCGACCAATACACCAAGGTGAACAGCTCGAGCAGCACGCTCTATATAGTTTGTCAGTATAGTCTGATTTGCGAGTCTCAATCTTCCTTACCAAAGAGACTGTCCGTAACGAAGCGCACATCGTACATACAGGTAACAAGCCATGTAATCCAAAGAACACTGCCAGTTTGTTAGACTAATCCGATATCATCTAGTCTCGCCCGGCTTCATACCTAAAGTAGCCAACGTAAGCCTTGAAGCGCTCGTGGCTGTTGACTCCTTGGTTTTCGCAAAATACAGTATACATGGCGGCGAAGAAGAGGTCGTAGAAAAGCTCGAGCAAACTGGCATCCTCGTGCTGTCAAGATGTCAGACCATTATTCTCTTTGTGGTCAAATCTTGCGGACCTTTTTAAATTGAGGGCAATCATCGGTGTATCGGTTTCCAAAAAGGCTCAGATCGGGGGCTGAGGTGCGTTTGGTAGGAGGAGAGTTGATACTAGACTCAGAGGGAACCTCTGCTATGAGAGGGCTCTTAAGAAGAGCAAGCTTCTCGGCGGCAGTCACTGCCTCGTTTGCGTCGTTAGCCGTCATTGTTGTAAGCACGGAAGCAACGAGACTAGGAATATCTACTCAGGAATCAATTCTGCTACTGCAGCAGAAGGTGGCCAGCCCGCCTTATATGCAGACCGCACTGAACCTCTAGATATCAAAGAGAAGCAGGGATTTCAGGCCCTAACGGCATCTTCGAACGTCGATCATGGTCATAGACACAAGGGTTACCCCAGCTAATGCATCCAGCTCAACGAGATTTGATATTAGTAAGGGTCTTGGACGACGAGGAGAGCCACATTGAGTTCAATGGCTTGACCCTTGATTAGAGAGAAGAGATGATCTACCGACTACCAATACCCATTAGTGCAAAACGCACCATCGAAAAGGACCCAGTTAGTTACCACATAGTTGATCCTGATTGAACGATTGCAAGTGTTGAAGTGGTATTAGAATCTTACGTGAGGAAGCCGATAGCCCCCAATTGTTTTAAGTGGCAACAGGCTTTGACTAGCCGCAAAGACGGCACGTTGAAAAGCTCGCTAGGCCTTGATTACATGAGTTGATTCGTTAGTCAAGGTCAGCCCATCTGTTTTTAGAGACACCGGTAAGGCTTGGCGAATGTGTTGTCGATGTGCAGGATCCACAAGGCTGGAAAGGCTTGGTCCTTTCAGTGGAGCCTATCAAACGGAGAGCTTAAGGAAATACCAAAGTTCCAATGATATTCGTTTCAGATTGGTGGTGGGCTTTCGCTCTTTTAGGACATATTTTGTGTTTCGCCGGTTGCTTACAAGGGTTGATTCAGCCCTCGTGTTGGTGCTGACACCTGCAGAGGCTTTTTGTTTCTGGCCCTGGTTGCTTGTTCTCAGCCGCAATTCATGGTCCATGGCCTGATTATATCGTTATCGCGCTCTTCTCTCGACAATCTTGATCCAAATACGAATATTATTGCAGAGGATTGCGAAAAACCCCAACTCTTTTATTCGAGCCAAACTCAGACATGGGGGAGATTGGAAGGTTGCCCAACTTCACGGGAAATTGCTCAACATCAAGATGAAGAGGGTCAATGTCAGCCCGTGACCGACTACACAAGGAGTCATTAGCGTCATAGCAACATCCAAGGATCGACTCATCACGACAAACAGACTCTTCGCACAATGCAACCCAATTAGGAATGCAAAGGCGAAACAATCTCGTAGGGCTGGAAGGTGGGTCGTTGTGCATATCTCCCAGATCCCGTGACCTATGCAGTAACCGAAGCGCTTAATCTCGACGCGTCAAACGCGTCTCCCTACTTCTGTTGGCTTGGCTCAGGCTAGCATGTGCATGGGCAACTAACTACAGCTCGAAACAATACGATGCGGTGCTAGACCTCGATACGAAAAATACGTGACAACATTACATGTCACTCACATAATCCCATCATGGATCCTTCCGTGACCCCGAACGCTCGAAAGCGAACCCATCTCGATGCCGATGAACCAGTCCCAACTCCTGCGACCCTTAAGAAACGCCGACTCGAAGAACTCGTGCCAGGATCTCCATCGACTCCTAAGGCGCTCAATGCCATCAACTCAGCATATCCTTCTGTCATATCGAATGGTCAGAACGCATGGCCACCGGTAGATAGCAACCTCGAGGTTCCCAGCTTCGGCCAGCAAGCCGAAGCACCACCGTCACAGGCACCATCACCACCTGCCGCAGCGCCCAAGTTTCGTCCTGCGATCAAACTTTCCGCACTGAAAGGTACAATATGGGATACTGGAGAGGCAAAAAGTCCTGCTCCTCTACCAAAGAAGGTAGGCCCCGGCCGGCCTAGGACCACTACACCGAAGAAACCCGCTGCTCCCAAGCGCAGAGGACGAAAGCCAAAGGTACAAGATCCGGTTGAAGAGAAGGACCAGGTCGACGAGCCTGGAGAGTCGCGAGAGTCCGCCGATGAGTTGTCTGCAACAAATGGAACGCTGTCGGTTTCAAAGCCTACAGTGCCGAAGGGTATCCTAACTCCAAAGAAAGGCAGGCCTCGAGGGCGTCCGAAGAATGTCACTTTTGGGACAGGTAAAGATCAAAATGGAGAGGTGTTCTTTGAAGATTTGCCAAAGACTTCCCGGACTCCACGCAAGTCGGCCAAGTCTGAAGCAGATGAGATCGTGTGCGCAATCTGCTTGAGCCCCCATTCTCAAACCCCGAACCAAATCATTCTATGTGATATGTGCGATTTTGCGGTCCATCAGGAATGTTATGGTGTGCCCGATATTCCGGAGGGCGATTGGCTTTGCAAGTCATGTACTCAAGAGGACATACTTAAAACGCCGAAAAAGGCTCCAGGTGTGGAAGTTCCAACCATCAAGATAGCAGCAGAAGTGCCCGAAATTGCCAATCTCGAGCAGCATGTGAAATCATTACAAAGAGTCCTCCTGGACCGATGTACTGGAAGAAGACGCTTGCAGTTGTCTGGTCAGCTTGAAGCCGAGGAAAAGGTCTATCAACTTGTAGAACAGACAGTGGTTGCCGGTGAAGGAAACTCAATGCTTCTCATTGGAGCAAGGGGCTGCGGCAAGACTACTGTAAGTCGATATACTGTTCTTCTCGGGATGAACCGAAAGCTAACTCTAAAATCACAGTTACTGGAAAAGGTCATTTCAGACGTGTCGCAGGAGCATAAGAGCGACTTTCACGTGGTGAGGCTCAATGGCTTCATTCATACTGATGACAAGCTTGCACTCAAAGAGATCTGGCGACAGCTCGGAAAGGAGATGCAGGTTGAAGATGACTTGGTGAACAGAGTGAGTGCAATTCACGCCTCCCATAGCTGTGCTCAGACTGACTTGTGTAGACAAACTATGCCGACACCATGGCGTCGTTGCTCGCTCTCTTGTCACATCCGTCTGAGATTATCGGTACAGACGAGGGTGTCACGTCACAATCGATTGTGTTTGTGATTGACGAGTTCGACATGTTTGCATCTCACCCTCGACAAACATTATTGTACAACTTGTTTGATATTGCACAGTCACGAAAGGCGCCCATCGCCGTGGTGGGCTGCACAACTCGGCTGGATGTAGTTGAAATGCTGGAGAAGCGAGTCAAGAGCCGGTTCAGTCATCGTTACGCCTATCTTTCTATGCCCAAGTCTTTGCCAGTATATTGGCAAGTTTGCAGGCAAGGATTGATAGTGGACAGTGATGAGGCTGAAAAGGAGGGCATCAACACCTACCTCGAAGGACATGCCGAGTTCCAGGAATATTGGAGCCAAAAAATTGAGGTAAGTTGGCTCGCCCGTATGTGATGACTGGGTACTAACAGACAATATAGGGACTGTACAGGGAACGATCATTCCAAGACTTGCTTCAGTATCACTATTACACAACCAAGTCGGCTTCGGCATTCCTTACCGAATGGATCTTACCTCTGTCGGCTCTCTCAGCCAACGACGTGACACTGAAGATACCTGCTGTGCAAGGAGATGTTGAGTCTCTGACGCCTCCTGATTCTAGGCTTCATCTACTGTCTACTCTATCTGAGCTGGACCTGGGGCTTCTTATTGCGGCAGCACGATTGGATATTGTAGCACACACGGACACGGTCAACCTGGCTATGGCATACGACGAGTACAGCTCATTGATGGGCAGGCAGCGAGTACACTCCGCGACGTCAGGCATGCTTGCTCTGGGTGGAGGTGTTCGCGTCTGGAGCCGTGGCGTGGCTGGCATCTCATGGGAACGGCTAATCTCGCTGGGATTGCTGGTGCCAGCTGGTATAGGTGGTGCACGGAACATTGGCCACGGAGGTTTGGAGGGCAAGATGTGGAAAGTGGATGTGGCGCTGGAGGAGATCCCAGCAGCGGTGAAGCTGAGTGCTGTATTAGCGAGGTGGTGTCGAGAGATATGAAGTGTGGAGGTTACTGTTTGACGAGACGATCAGGAACGATACGATGCCTTATTGGCGTGTTAGATACACATCTGTATTCTAGAATAGACTTTGTAATGATGCCCCTGGATAGTAGAGTCATGTCACGAATACTTGGCGGTACTTGAAGCATATCCTTGAAAGGGCGTAAAATTCTGTGATGGAAACAAGACGGTTTTATGAGGGGCAACGGATGTATTTCCGAGTTGATCAGTGATGTTATGCGAAAATACCCCTTATCACGCGGTGAATTGTTCTGATGTCCGAAGCTAGTGTGACAGATGTACGGTGATAATTTGGGGATGTCCTGTCAATATTACTGGAGTTTACTATCTGTCATGTCGAAGCATACTAAAATCTCACATGGACTAAGCGCGGCTCTTAGTGAGACGTGGCAAGTGACAAGGTGAATTTGAACTTGATGATGTTCGGGTACTAATAATGGGAATAAAAATAAGATAAAAAGTGAAGCTATTTTCGTATTCATTTGTGAATAATTAACGTTGGGTTGTTATCCTTCATCAACGTCATTGTAGATTTCAATACTGTAAATGATTTACCCAGTTGAGCTGAGCTGAGCTAGTGGCAAAGCTAGGCTACCACTAGCCCAACTCCCCAGCTGCTTCGGCCAAGAAAAAGGAAGGTTCTATGGACTGGTACTGTAGTATTGTGGCTTATGTTACAGCTGGGCTGGGGCTGAAGTGAACCTCACCGTGAACCGTTCCTTCATAAATTCTTGGTAACCTCCGTCATCTCAAACAAAACAACAACGACAAAGATCGTCAAACCTCGTTCAAAACTTGGCATCAACACAGAAAAGACCCCGTTTTTCCATAGATACCCATTATATCTCGATTTGATTCCTTTTACTCAGCAATTTTCACTTCTCGGCAGTTGCAATACCCGCCTGCCTCGTGTCGATCAACGGGCACCACCACCATAAACAAAAAAAAACATGACTCGGTCTACATTCACAACTATCACACCCTTGCCTTCAGACTTATCCCGCCAGCATGTAATCGACTTTCTCCACGATCATCTCGCCATGATCGACCTGAATCCCCTCATTATAGAACGCCACCAAATCCCCCCTCCGCCACACGCCCCAGAGGAGGAGAAGCGTTGCGTATGGTACTCCATGACGGATCGTATCGACTATCTCCCCGGCGGCATTGTCTCGGGCCAGGTTTCGTATACTGCTGCCTTCTACGACGTTCCTGATGGTCTTCAGACGCACAGCTATGCACCTATGGGGCTTGATCTCCGCGGCCGCTGGTCTGTAGGTGGTACCTTGCCTGGAGAGCGCCCGCAGCCTGTTGAGCTGGGTCTTGGGGCGCCATCGACGGGTCTCTACCTCCGTGAGGACGTGGATATGCGCTGCAACATGCTTATGGTAAGCTTTGTCAAGAAGACTATCAAGAAATCGCATGGGACTCTGGTCGAAAAGCTGTCGCAAAAGACGTCCATGGCATCAGCAAGACACTCAATGCAAAACATCGGATCCAACTCCCCGGGGAGTCTTCAGACACCAACCCCTACAGGATCTGAGTCCTCAGGAGTACAGCCCTTGGGCCCTCTTCTCCCACCTCCTGTTAGCAACGAGCAGCGCGGGTTTGCACCGGATTTATCTCCTCCCCTATACGGCCACGGCACACCCTCTTCAAGTATGGGCGATATTCATCGGCAAAGGAACGGCGGTCTAGCCCCCCCTGGGCAACCTCAACGGTTAGGGTCGACTCAATCAGGTCTTAGTCAATCAGGAACTGTCTATCGTGGCAACAGCAGGCCTAATCATTACACCGAATTCTCAAGCCAGAACCCTTACGACGGCCCAAATACGCCGTTTGACGAGCGTGAGACTTATGCGGAGCTAGATGATGGCACCCACAACAATACTCGCCACCAGGAAGAGAAGAAGACAGGGCCAGCAGAGCTAGCTTGAGAAGCGCGCGTGCACACAGACATACCTTGTTAGCAACATGTTTTGGGTTAGGAGTTGGGGTGTTTTTTGTGAGCTGGAATATCATGAATCTACCTTTATGAATCTAACCAGATACGAGCGGAGCACATTGACTATATACAGAATCTCAAGACAAGGATTTAATAAGCATAATGATAAAATTACGTCAGGTACTATATGTATCTATATTACACTAACGGTTCAAATCTCCTAGCAATGCAAATGCCTTCCGAATCTCTCTATCAAGAAAAGTCCAAGAACAAATGAAATCCCCTGCAATGCGATTCACCCACCCCCAGGAAGCCCTCGGTGAGAATGGGGTTCGCAAAGAAGATCAACAGCTCCCAAAACCCCTGAACAGATGGTCACCCTCACCCTTTCCCTCCCTTCCTCAAGCCATACACACACCTCATACCCGAGACATGAGTGAGTTGGCGGAACAAAGAGACGGGAATAACAAGAGCCCTCAACTCTTCAAACGATCGAAATGCGAGTGCAGAAATTCTCAAGAAGCAAAAATGTTGTCATTAATACGTTGTTGAAAAGAAGTGAAGTGAAAATGTCGTTGAGCGCTCGTGATGAATCATAGCGTTGCGAGCTCATCAGAATGCCTCAGTCTCAAGTGAGGATTGGCAGGATGAATGAACAGACATGGTACTCTTGTTCGTTTCTTTAGACTGAAGATACTCCTGAGAGCGGTTGCTTTTGTCGTTACGAGCTTACAGGGCCATGAGACCGAAGGCAGCGGCAAGACCGAGGCTGAGCTGGACGGCACCGGCGCCGGCGGTGACAACGGGAGTCTCGGGAACCTGCTCACCCTTGGAAGGCTTGGTGGTCTCGGGCTGCTCGGGGGTGGTGGGGTGCTCAACCTCGGGGTGCTCAGGGTTCTGGGGGTTGCTGGGCTTGCCGGGCTTCTCGCCCTCAGGCTGCTCGGGGTAACCGGGCTTACCAGGCTTCTCAACCTCAGGGTGCTCGGGGGTCTCAGGGTAACCGGGCTTGCCAGGCTTCTCAACCTCAGGGTGCTCGGGGTTCTGAGGGTAGCCAGGCTTACCAGGCTTCTCAACCTCGGGGTGCTCGGGGTTCTGAGGGTAGCCAGGCTTACCAGGCTTCTCAACCTCAGGGTGCTCGGGGTAACCGGGCTTACCAGGCTTCTCAACCTCAGGGTGCTCAGGGGTCTCAGGGTAACCGGGCTTGCCAGGCTTCTCAACCTCAGGGTGCTCGGGGTTCTGAGGGTAGCCGGGCTTGCCAGGAGCGACGGGGTAGCCGGGGTGGTTGGGGATCCAAGTAGGACCGGCAGCGTGAGTCTCAGTGACGGTGCAAGGGCAGTCAGTGATGGTCAGAGTGCAAGGCTCAGTGACTGTGTAGTCCTTGCCACCGAGGTGGAAGCTGGTAGGACCAGGGCAGTAGGTGGTGTAGACATCGTACACGCTGGTGACAGTGACGGTGCCGTTCCTGACAACGGTGGAAAGGGTAGGATGAGGAGCAGGAGAGCTGACAGTGGTCTGGGCAGCAGCGAGGCCAGCAAGGGCGATGAGAGCGGCGGTGTTGAGGGCGTACATCTTGAAAGATTTGGAGTTTGTTGGTTGGACTTGATAAAGAACGGGTTCTGGAAGAAAAGAGCGAGTGTGTTGGAGAGTGAACGAGTGTTGGTCAAGCGAGTGACTTGGGCGAGATTGTTGAACGAGTGTGATGTTGCAAAGAACGAGAAGATGCTGAGTGATAGAGAAGAGAGGACTGTTGGAGTGGTTGGAGATGCCGTCTTTTATCCATAAGTGAAGCCCTCGACATTTTGCCAAGGAGCGTTTTGTTTACCCTCCCTTTGTCTCTGATGTCTTACTTTTCCTCCTCTGCCCCTGAGGCTTGCGACAGTCTGGACGCCACGCCAAAGAATGGTAAGCAGCCGTATCGTCATGCTGCTTCATTCCAGGACGCAAGGGAGAGGGAAATTGAGATTACGTCTCCGTTCTAAGGGAGTTGTGACCTGAACTACGGGATGCAGGGAGAGATGTATGGAAATTGCACCTGAAGTATCTGTGAGATACCAGCCACTCCTTTTGACTACTATTTTGGGTGCTATTGATGTGAAAAGTGTAAGTGGATTGTGAGTCGTGATGTAACGACTGCTGTCTCCCTTTGGTAAGTAGTAGAGGTGGCATATGTTAGGTCCTATACGTGTTCACTAGGGAGAATACTATCCTGCAGCTACTGTTCATAGTCTCCGTGTAAGTGACCTTACTTACAAATATCCAATTCCAATTCCAACAAAATCCAGAACCTTACAAAAGTTCAAGATAAGAATTTTCACCTAATCAAAAGACTTGATTCGATGAATCGATTCCCTAAGAATCGGTCGATCTGGAAGCATGTCTTGTCTTTTCCTCCCTTGACTTGACTCATCTTCCTCGTCCCCACCCGCATATGCATTGTCTGTCAGTCAATCATGACAACAACAACATTCAGCCTCTGTTTGATGCAATGGTTTGATAAGACAACGGGAGACAGATGCCGAGAGTGTGTGTACACGCGTTATCAAGACAAGCTTTGGGGTTTTTTTTGCCCATTAAAAACATGTGAGGTTTTCTGTCTTTGTTAAGAGAGTATACTTTGCTTTTCAACATAGTAAATGCAGCAAATAGGAGTAGCTATTTGCTTTTGCTATTATTTAACCACTAACCTATAGTTAATTAATTCTGGCCCCTGTTATATGCAGCAGTATTATTACTTTCGACGTCGTGCAGCGAAATGTTAGACACGGCACACTCTGATTCGCAACTCATCGCGTGCTCCAAGAAACATTTATCATTATCAACGAACTAAACACCAGCATTCTTGATACTATCAGACTATGTCTATACATTCCATATCTGTTATGGCACGGCATTATGTGACCCATAAGCAAGGCCGTTTATCATACCAATGACACAAGTTACTGAGTCAAGTGAGTGCACACAACATACTAAGCACTGTTATTCAAGATAGAACCGATTTAACTGAATTCGTTTGTTTGTCTTTATTTCTCTCAATCAAAATCTATCGAGAGACTGCCCAGGTTTCTTTTTTCTATGTACAGTTGTATATTCAGCGCTGGCCCGCCGTGTAATGTACCCGACTCCTTCCAATGCAATGCATTACTTTCGGCCCCAGTTTGCTCTTCAACATGGTCCCGTTAAGCCGTAGCATGGTTAAAAAAAAAGAAAAGATGAAAGAGAAATAAAACCCCCAAAGAAGAAAAAAGCCACAAAGCTAACAAGATAAATGCCGCCAAGTTTTTGTCGAAAAACATCCTTTGCTGTGCAAATCAATCAATCACCCACTCACTCAGTCCATCCTATATTCATGGCTATTCGACCGTCAATCGTCCATACGACTCTCTGCTATGCCTTGGCAAGTTGAGAACTCTCCAAGAATCGCCTCCCGCTTAATTCAATCGAGTACTCGGCGCAGGAAGAGGATGGCCATGTTCCAGCTCGCGTCGCGGTGATCATTTCCTCATGGTTCGCTTGGCAGAATGGATAAAGATATTCTTCCTTTCTTCCCTGCCAATCTTGCATCGTCGGCCCTATCCGAGCAAACTAGTACGTATCCAGATGAGAATTTTTCCATAATACATATTCGATGAGTAAATGGGGGCGCGAGACTAGGAACCGACCGAGTGTGACCGGAGGCAGCCGAAAGAGACTGTTGTCGGATAGCCATGAAAAGAAAGCCGAGGCAGAAATGAAGAAGAAAAAGGCAAAAAATAGCTGAAAACCAAATAACACCGATAATGCATGGATGGTGTGGCTCTAGGTGGTATCGTTTTGGATGGTGGCAAACGCGTGGGTAGCCAAATCTGTCAAACGTCTCTATGCAAATGACTCGTTAAACGAGGCAGATGATGTGAATGCTTGAGTTTCGCCAGCAAGGGTCCTGGCTCTAAAGGCTTTCGCTTTCATTTCAAGCCTAGCCAGGCCTCTCTAGTGTGATGAGGTCAGATCCCATTCGGGGGACATCACTTTCGGTTTGACCTGCTTTGGCTTCGTTCGGGAGCTCGGCCGACGAGCTCAAACTCGTAGTTCCGCAATTGCTGCTCGTACTTGGGGCTGCGAAGGAATTTTGGCACTGAGTCCTGTTTTTCTTCTGTTAGCGGCTGCTTTGATCGGCATGGCCGAGAACGGGCATCTGGGGCTGGAGGGGGCGGGCTTTAGCCAAACTTACACTAGCCATCAGCTTGAAGACTGCGTTTTGAGCATCTTCGAACAACGACGTCACCTCTTGCAGTGTGTCAATCATAGCCACGTCCTGTCCAACGGCCTTGGTCATTCGTGTTGCCAGGTTGTTGCGCAGTTGGTGGTCAATGTTGAGTTCGCACGGCGATCCAGGAGCAAGGAAGGCATTGTAGATACCATATGCCGAAGCCATAATCTCCTTGATGCCGTCCATAGCGTTGGTGTTGGGAGACTTCTGGGCGGCTCGCGTAGCAGCCTTGCAGCTACGTACAAACTCGTCGACATCCTGGTAGAATGACAAGTTCTCTTCGCAGTGGGTATCCCGGAGTTGCTCTCGGAAGAGAAGACGCAGCGCAGGATCGTTCAAAATCTTGTCAAGTCGCTGAGTGTTGGAATCCCTAGTGATGCCGTTCCGCTGGGATGTTGCACCACCTTCACTCTCTGACGCCCGTCCTCGAGAGGACGCTCCACTCATAAGGTCCTTGCCCCGTTGTGAGAGCTGGTAAATAGCATACTTGGTCGGCTGGAAAAGATTGCATCCGGGGTTCTGGGACATGTAAGCCCGGTCCTGGGCTACCGGCTCCATCAATTCGTATTCGACGAAAAGGGTAGCCACCTCAATGGTTTCCCGCTTGTCCACAATGGTAGAGCAGTCCATAAGCCAGTCGGTAGTAGCCTTTCCGGTGAAGGTGTCGCGATATGTCTTTCCATTGACCTTGCGCTCAGCGGCCATCTTAACTCCAGTGAGGCCATCCCGGTAATCATGCAGCGAGTCCGAATCGGCGGCGTTGACGGTAGTCTTGATGTTGCGGCCCTCAGTACCAGCAAAACGGCGGAAGATAACCTCAATTGTTCCGTGATCATGGAGAAGCTTGTCCGTCTGGGGGTCTCGCTCAAGCAGCACGAGCTGGGTGGAAGTGAGGTTAGCCAATTCCGCCACCTGCTTCTGTTGAATACCGTTCCTGGCACAGAATCTATCCAAAACGGTAATACCCTTGGGGGTTAGTTGCCAAACAGATCCCTTCATGGTATAAACCTGCTGGTATTTGCCGTCGGCTGATTCGATAAAACGGGCCTCCAGGAAACGTTGACAGATCGAACGGGCCATGTCCTTAGCCATGGAAAACGTCGTAGTTGTCGTAGTGGTGACGATGCGAGAGGGGTCCTTAGGGTCTGGCATACGGTTGGATTGGGAGAACTTCAGAGAGCCCAGGTTGTTGATAGCATCCTCGGACAAGAAGGTGTACTCAACCTTGGTCAATCGGACACGGTGGGCTGAGAGCGGCAGTAGACTAACGACAAGAGTCGAGAAGAGATCCTTGAAGTCCTATTTGTGCAACTATGTCAGCGAGAACTTTGGGAAGACGGTGTTTCAAAGATATGTAATGGCGCAAAGGCTACGCTTGTGTGCGCACGAGGCAAAACGGCGCCATGGAGGCACCCCAGGCAAAGTTGGGTAGGACAGCAGGACGTACCTTTGTGAATGGCCGGTCATCATCCGTCATGCGCAACAAGCGCGAGGATGTCTGATGCATCTTGTTTGCTGTGGAGGACTTGATGGGAGGCGGGTGGTTCGGGTCTGTGGACGTGTAAGGCTGGGACGGCGGGTTGTTCGCCTGGAGAGCCTGGGGAGCGATCTTTCCGTCCAGGTTTGCACCCGACGACAACGATTGATTAGACGAGCTTCGGAGTCGGTGGTACTTGTCCGGGCTGGAAGGTTCCGACGAGGGTGAGGAGCTCGTGAGCAAAGATAGTCTGGAGAGAGCACCGCTTGACTGTCGAGGTCGAATAGAGGGCTCTGAAATAGTAGCAATGGCGTTTTGTGTGCGGTCAAAGGCAGCGGCAGCCAAAGAGAAGAGGCTCGTGGAAGAACGGTTGTTCAATCTCGAAGCTGACGAAGCTGTATGTCGGTGGCCTTGGGGTGGGCGGTAAGGGACGTAAACTCGTTCGGCGGGTGCAGCGGAAGAGTGGACGTCTGCTGGTTGTTGTAGTTGTGGTGGTGGAGGTGGAGGTGGAAGAGCAAGAGGAGGAGGCGAACGGTCCGAGAGGGAAGAGCGTGGAGTATCCTGGTCGAGTGTATCAGAAGGAGAGGCAGACTGGTGAACCGTGGGCCTTTGGTGATGCGACAGAGTGTCCATCTAACGGGAACGAGAAAGGTCAGAAGGAGGGGAGATTTACGGTGACGGCAGCGGGAAGGTTCAAATAAGAAGGAGGTGGACTTGGATGGACTGGACTGGACTGGACTGG
>JABEXW010000109.1:0-47841 GCA_013266185.1 Fusarium sarcochroum | reverse complement strand
ATAGATTGTAGAGATAGAAGAGATGGAGGACTGATAAGAGGCGAGACGCTGGGGCAACTGAGTGGAAAGGAGTGTGAAGGGGGGGGGGAGATGTAAGGGGAACGGGGAGGGACTGAGGACAGGAGGGAGGATGGAGAGGAAACACGAAGCAAGGACCGGGCATTTGGGGACACATGGGATGGAGGGATCTGGAATCAGATGACCTTGACTTTACTGTACTTGACACTATCAATCAAATCAATGCCTGACTGACAGCCCTGGTACTACATACTATCGGTACTGTACTGGACTAGCCTCTCCAACCGGCTATCACTGCAACCATCGTCTAGAGATTTAGTTAGAGCAATACTTTGGTACACCAAGTAATTAATGCCTTTTCTTTGGTACTAAGTCTAGATACTCATTTTTGTTCCTATTTTGCTCTTGCTTGTCTCGTCGACTTAGCCTCTTCTTTCCTTTTCCATGCCCACTTGCGACATTATTCCAAATCATCCCTGGCACCTGCCCCCCCCCCGCCTTTTCCGGTTTGACATCTCACTTCTCCAATTTCCAATATTTTACTTGATCCTTTCAAATCAACATCTTCAGCCTTCTTCCCACAGCCTTGGCCTATGATCGTCGTACCCTGTCAGACGCTGACTAACAGGACAGACGTCATCCTTGACACCGTCCCTGTCAATCTTATCCCGGAACCTGGCACCTGGCGTCCATCTCCCGGGTTCGCCATCTACAGCACCGGCACCAGCCCTGCACTGCACTGCGCTCTGCTGTGCTGTACAGTCTGTAGTGCAGTCGGGTGCGTATCTGCAACCACCCCTCGGCCTATTCTGGCCCTAGGCTTAGAAACATCAAGAGACCCATCGACATCTAATCGACTCTATGGCCCGGGGGGGCATCGTCTTCTACTCGTATTGAGACTCGACGTCAAATAGCCCACGTCCCCGGCTTCAATGTCTCGGGTCTCTTCTTCTTTCTCTATCTTCGATACCAGCAACAATTGACACTCTCCATCTCAGCTTTACTCATCAGTCTCAACTGCATATATATTTACATCTATCTCCCTCTCTCTGCGCCAGCTCCAGATATACAACTGTCTACATAGGTAGCCAAAGGCTCTTCCACTATCTTCTCCAAGTCTGACATAATAAAGCGTAGTCAGCAATAACTCTTTTTTTACTTACACCCACCAAACCCACCTACAAGTTAAAGCCCATCTCACGGGCTACATATCAGCCACCACGGATCCCAGAAAGAGAATCATCATGTCTCGCTCCGTGTCGTCTTCACGGGGCTCTGAGTCTCCAATGGAGCCTGAACGTGCTCACAGAGCCTGTGAAAAGTGTACTCGCACTAAAAAGAAATGTGACAAAGCATTGCCTGCTTGTTCTCGCTGTACGAGGTGCGCAACACTCCCCATGCTTCTATGTTACCGACTGACTGACTGACTTATTAGGCTCGCGACCACGTGCTCCTACGATTTCATTTACACGGCCCCAACTACCGCTGTTGTGGAACCGGGATATCTTTCAGGATCTACACCCAAGGAAGCATACGGCCAGGGTATATTCGACCCTTCCTTCGATGTCTCTATCTCCATGATCATGTCTTTGTTGTCCTCGCGCAACATTCCCTGGCGTGAGGCAACCGAACGCTACTTTGAGACCATGAATCCTTGGCTCTCCGTAGTCCACCCGGAACTCTTCGCCCTCCGCACCGATACTATCGGCTCCGGCTCCGCCTCCACCTCCGCCGCCGATCAGGGACCCCGCGACCCCGCCATCGCCCTCTTGATTGTTTGCATGCAACTTGTCTCTCAGTATGATGACGAAGCCGCTGCTGCTAGCACCAATGTCAATGAGGGCAAGGACATGATTGAAATGCCTGCCTACCGCTCTGCCAAGCGCGCCCTGAGCGTCCTGCGTGGCCTTTCTGCCCCCAGCATCGAGCTTGTTCAGTGTTCTGTCCTACTCGCGCTCTTCGAATTTGGTCACGGTGATGTGATGCGTGCCTATGTTAGCATTGGAGATGCCAATACCATGGCTTTGGTCTTACGTATCGGCCCTGGAAAGTATGTCGAGGCAGAACGTGAGGCCAATATCCCTTACGAGGAGGAAGAGCGCCGCTGCGTCTACTGGAGTCTCTTCGTGCTAGATCGCCTGGTTCATGTCGATTGCTCTCTTATCCATATGCCACTCCAAGTGCCCTCCCCGGCCGCTGATGATCTTCTACCAACGAGCAACCTTATCTGGCATAACCAGAGCCAGTCGCCTACGCTCACCGTTCAGCGACATCCCGCGAGTGTTACGCCCTCGGTGCCCCTCGGGCCATTCCAGAGAAACTGCCAGTGCGCTATGCTATACACAAAGGCCTATTCTCCCCAACACTATGGCAATCCTGGCGCTCTACTTGAAGAGTATGTCGAGCTTGATATTGCGACGCGCGCCCTTGTAGAGGCTATGATCATGCAGACTTCTCGCTGGGGTGACTTTTATGAGTGCTTCGCCACTTGCACATGGTAAGTTGAACCTCGATTCATGAAAGTATCACTACAAATAACTTGATGCTCATCTTCAACTCCCAAACTGACAAACCCTTCAGTCTTCTCCTGTTTCTCTACTGCCGCCAGCTCCGCACCGCCAATACACTATCTGCCGCGAGCCCTTTCTCTTCCTCCGCAACCGCCGACGACATCGCGCCAAAGGCCATCGCTGGTCTCAACTTCACCATCCGAATCATCGCCGATACCACCACCGACCTCAACGACAAACTCGCCCACCGCCCGCACCTCCTCGCTCCCTGTTCCCCCGTCACCCCTTACTCGGCGTATCACTGCCTTATGGTGTTGAGTCACCTCGAGCATCTTATCCCCGAAGCTGATACGAGATTTCACAACATTTTTGCGTCGTTGCACTTTTTTGCCAAGAGATGGGGTGTTGCTGGTAAGTTTCATCACTATTGGCAAAACGCGCCGTCAAGGATCGAGCCATGGAGCATAAAACGCCATAACGAATCGACATCTAACTCTACACAGGACAACTTGTTAACAAGGTTGAACTGTTTCTAGCGGACGCTGACGAAACACAATGGTCCTTTATGATGGATGAGTGATGCAAACGGATGCGACCAACAAGCCTTGCCACAGCTGATGCAACTCGTACGCGAAGGATCACGAAATGCCGATTCATTGCACCAAATTATAACAAGTTTTCTGGGTTTTGTCGCATTTCGGAGCTACTATATATTCACTCCAGATAACCACACATTACTCCGCTAGCTTTACAACCACCGCGAGGTTTCAACAGGTTCTATCCGTTCGCTATCCAGGATATAGGCAAATTCTCCAAAGCATACAAGACAGCACAACGCTGGCCACCTCCAATAGACCGGCCAACTTTTTGATCTGTCCGCAGGAAATGACAAGCCCAGACGCCAGCCCTGGGACGGGGGATGCGCTCAACGCCAAACACCAAGTCAAAGGAATTCGTTCACATACAATAGGCATCTAAATCGTGGTTCAATCTTGTGAGGTTAAGAACAAGCGGCAAAACACAAATACCTCTGGAGTGTTCACGGAGAGTTCCCCACGACAAGAATCAACAGCATGCCGTTGAGGATACAAGAAGCAACAAAGGTAGTCCAGACTGCCAACAAGTGTGGCAGTGACAAGTTATCATGCCGGTATAGCGTCATGCCAAGGGCACTACACGCGGAGAACAGACTCGCAACGACGCCAACAGTAACACCCGCGTCGACTTCGGCTCGGAGTCTGTGTCGGCCAGTGGAGATGAGCATGCCGGCGATGAGGAGCAAAAGGAAAGACCCAGCGAAAGCGCTGACGGTACCCCAGAACAGGGCCTTTTCACGGTACAAATGTGCCTGCTGTTGACCGAGGCTGGGAAGAGCATAGTGGGTGGCATATCCGGATGCAGGGAATCCGTCTGAGCTGGCATATCCGGCTTCTTCGTCGGACTCGCTGCTATTGAAAGTGGTGCTGGAGTATTGGTGAGGTGAATGGTTGCCGGCAAGGAGAGCCTGCCGCTCCCCAGGTTGGTCGTGTTTGAACCAACCCTTGGCCTTGTTAAGAGGTCCCTTGAAGATATTCTGTAGATAGTCAAATCCCGGGAAGCTTGTGCTTTCATCCGGGTTGATATAAATTGCATATCCATCATCGTCACCAGCGCATTCACTTCCGTCATCGTATTCATTCCAGTATTTAGTTCGTTCATCCATACGAGGCGGAGGCAAGAATTCGAAGGTAGATTGAGAGCGGTGATTCAGATTACGGTTCGTCGAGTTGACAGAACCTGCCAGAGATTGGCGCCGGTAAGACTGAGCAGGAGATTCTGGTGAGCTAGGTTCGCTCAGTGCGGGAGCGGCGGCGTTGAGTGTGCAAGTGATGTCGTCATATCGTTGTTGTAAAGAGGAGAAGTCGCGTCGAGTAAAGCTTTTGGGGTCGGAAAGGATATTTTCGTAGAGACGATTACTGAGAGTTGTTGAGCCAGTCCATTTCTGTTAGTGTTAATAAGGGGTCAGTCAATCGGCACATGTCTTGTTTGGGTTTACAACAAGTAGTCGTGATGACGCACCTTGTACTTTTTTGTGATCTTGCGGAAGGCCACGGTCTGAGCCTTGACGAAGCGCTCAAGGGCTTGAATATCACTGCCGCATCGAACCAACTCCCGCTCATACTTGGTGAATCTCCTCTGATGTTTTATCGCAGTGCTGTCGGCGACTTGATCTTGTGGCTTCGATGCCCATCGACTGATGTTCTTGGCAAGGTAATCTGGTTAGGTTGTCAGTTTGGGCATGTGATCGCGTGCCATGCGAGACGTGGCGCAGATCTGCAAGCCAGGCATACCTAATCGGCGCGAGATCTCATCAGCTTTGCTAGAGACAAACAAATGCAATCGCTCGTGTTGGCGGCCGAGTTCCATGTATAATCCGTCTTCGAATCGAGACAAGGCCTCGTCCTTTTGTCCGGGGATGACCATGGCCGTGGCCTGGTCGCGGGTCGTGTGCATCTTGATCTCATGCTTGAGCGAGTTGTAGTCGAGATTATCTGCATGTAGGAAAACAATTAGTCAAGACAATGATTTGGATTTGGATTTGGACCTGGACCAATGGGGAGAGGTGCGACATACGAAGATTCCATTCCGGAACGGATTCCCGTTCGAGATGCTCGCCAAACTTCATATTGTTGGGTTATGACAAGGACAAGCCAATTGAGGCTGGTGTGAAAAAGGAAAAAAGGAGCGGACGATTGAAATCGTCTTCCTCAAGCTCGTCGTAATCTTTGTTCCCCGTCCGCAAGAGAATGCGAAGCGGATGGTACGGGGAGGTCAGACACGAGTTGCGGAGGAAGAGCCGAATCAAATCGAATTGAGTTGGCGGGAGAAGCAAGCGGAAGATACGCTGCTCAACACCGAACCAAACCAAACCAAAGGCCCCTATCAAGAAAGGCCCAAATTCAATCCTTTTATACCTATACAACCCAAGCAACAACTTGTAAGTCAAATTTGCAGCCCAAGACAACCACGATAATTTATTCCTCGGGTAAAAGAATCGAGAGAGACAAGGGGAGGATGAAAGGAACGAAGGCGTCAGTAGGAGCAGGGAATGACGTACCCAAATATCAGGTACCTTGCTTGGGTCGAGACACAGCCTGCCTCGAGATCCAATTTAGAGATTAAGGCCTGTCGTGGTAGGACAGGCAATGGGGCACCGGCACCCAAAGAGCAATTGCCCGGGTCTTTAAGAGAAGGCCCTAGCAGGGGACCCAGGTTGTTTTAGTGATTGTGGAGAGCCACTTTTGACTTTGTCTTGGGGTCTTTTGCGGGCGTTGGCGACGCGACGGATGAGACCTAAAAGTTGCGGTTACAGACTGGAACCTGGCAACAACAGAAGCAGCTCGTCTCGTGCAAGCAAGACTCAGACAAGAGTTCAGGTCAGAGGCGGAACCGGGTTATATCGGGCTTCTTATCAGTACGAAGAAGGCAGGCGATTCTGAAGTGTTGTCTAAACCCTCTCTGACTGGTGGCTGGTACAACAGATAGGGTACCTAGTCGTGAACTCAATTCGCTAACAAGGATGGCTCCTCGTATCGAGATAAGAGTTTGAGCGACGGGCGAACAGGCAATGGTCAAAAGTTCACCAGTCAACAAACGACAGAAAAGCCAGATTGGTAGTAAGTATTGTCTCGGGGATATCCACGGTTTCTGAGTAAATATCGGCTTATCAGATGGTCGTGACGCCAACAACAGTAAACGCCATACAGGCAGGCAATAAGAGACACTTGAAATTCCAAGCAGCCCGTGGCAATCAGTTGGTCAGGATCAATTCCTTTCTTGACGCGATGTCGTGTGATGCGACCTCCTTGCTAAAGATGACAAAGTTGAATTGGCGATGTTGATTGCAATGGAAATAGTCGAGAGGTGTCGACTGCAAAAACCTGGAGGAAAAAGTGAGAGTCAATGCTTGGGAAACTTTTCAGGTTTATAGTTATCATTCAGCCATCCAGTCATTCACCCTTGAACCGCCTCTTACCACTCTTGTCGAGTCCATCCACTCACCTCGTGCTTCGCATGCATCGGTTACACCCACCCGGACAAGATCCTGGACTTGGCATGATCCATCGTAGCGTACATAGTACTGCACTGAGTGCTACGTAGTGGATACGTACATACATATTCAGCGATCCAGCTCGAGCAGCGCCACCCCGGTTGACCTGACGGATGGGGCGGTGGAGGGGCGCCAGGAGGATCAAGGGTCCCCTCCAGATGTTGTCTCTGTTGTTTCGGCGTCGTATCGGAACAATTGAGATCCAATACATAGACCAGGTACTGTATGATTTGCGCCGACAATAGAACGGAGCGCGGATAAGTTGTGAGATTCTGGACCTTTTGTCCATGTATCGGCATCTGCGTCTGCATCTGCAGGGAATCAGTTGAGCCTCGGCTTGATAGAACCAAAGTCTGAGGGGGGTAGAGATAAAGATGCATCAGAACAGTACCAGTGCGGTACGGTACAGTACTGTATGGTCCAAAGGAGAATTTGATTTTGGCGAGCAACTGGCTCCAATTAGCGTCGAAACTGTAAACCGTAGTATTAACTTTGGGAGAATAACCTTGGAAACATGTTGAGCTTGACATTTACGTAGCACACACGTCCTTTGGTGCTCAACCCAGAACGGAGCCTATCGTCCGGGCTAATCACCGTTGGACCAGTGTGGGATGACGCTCTGTTTAGGCAGTTGAAGCTATCTAAACTTCCAGATCTCTTGTTGCAAGATTATCTATGTCAGTGCTTTGTTTCTTTCACACTGTGCGCTGTCTTCGAGGCAAGTGCAAGCAGAACTGCACCTCAGACTCGGGCTTAACTTATGGAGTCGACTTGCCTTCCGCGGAATTCGCTTTACCAAACAGGTGCTGGACTGTATCTAAGGCAAGTCCCTTCCCTACGGCGGTGGATCTTTCTATCATTGAGTAGATTCTCATTCTCAAATCAGAGGCCTTTACACCGTGACTCTTCAACCACATTACATATCAGCATTACCTACCTACCGTATTACCATCAAGAGATCCACGAGTGTGGTTTATCAAGCGTGCACAACTCGCTGTGTAACATTCTAGCGCCGTACATGCACAACACTCCCTACTTGGACGCTGGAACTTCACAGTAGCTGTTATGCAGCAACGATAGGTACAGTAGTTTACCGACATCAATCGGAGGCCCCAAGTTGATGTTACCTTGCACAGACATCAGCCACAACTCTCTTCCAAGTAAAGCACCAAGCCCGACGGTCTGGGCGGTACCTGAGAATTGGACTGAGTCCTGTAATGCACTGCAATACACTACGATGTGCCTGCACAGCATGAAACGTGGTGCATATTCAAGTGACCACAATGACGGTGATTGCGCCAGACCTAACAGAGAAACTAGAACTAAGAGGCAACCACGCAACGATGACCAGGTACTTGCAGCGCAGAACAGCCCAGACCACAATACTCGTCAACAACTTGAGTGCCGTTACCGTTATCGCTACCGCTACCGCTACCGCTACCGCTACCGAGTTGTACCGTGTATGCGAGCCATCTCCGATCTTCTGGCCACCACCTCACCATCGGTAAACTGGAAACGGTCCTGCAGCCGCCGCCTGCCCAAGGACCAGCGATCGCCGTTGATCACGCGAGAACCCAATCGCAGCAAGGAATTACAGCCATCTCGGATCCCAGCGCAGTAGCCAACAGCTGGCCATGATCCAACCAACAAGCTTATGCCGGCGCTACTCGAAAGTGTCTATTTCCATATGTACTCTTGAGCCTCGACTTTTTCAGCCTCTTCTGTTGGTCTTCTTGACTTCGCTTCTGCGGCTCGTCGAAAGCTGTTCCGGTATGGCTTTCCCGAGTTTCTAGACGCCCGATGAGGAGTCTAGACGGAACCCTTGTATTACGGATATACGGACCCTTGTCTCTGTCATATTAGGTATTGTTTTGGCCTGGACCGTAGCGTTTTCCGTTTCTCTTCCGGTTAAACTGGGATTTAGCATCATCATACATATCTCGAAGATGTGGGACACGATCAGAGTTGAGCGCATCGTCTAGCAGATTTCTGGTCGTTTCTTGTTGTTCAGCCCTGGAGTTGAAGTTGCATCTGCACCTTTCTACAGGACTCCGTCATCGTGCTTCCCCAGGGGGGGTTTTGGCGTACCAGTTCCTCCATTCTCCATGCCAGCTTTGACCATGTGCTGGCTTGACTGGCTCTGTCTCGTCAACGAGAAAGCTTGGCAGGGTCCCACCCAATAACAGACAAGCCTGTGAGTCAAAGGGGATGACAGGATCCCAGCGAAAATTTCCTTGTAAATTTTTTTTCCTTTCTCCCTTTTCCCTTTTTCTGATTGTTGGAGTACGGGCTCCAGAAATTCCCCTCACGCCTTACAAGACTTGGCTCTCTTGAGCCGTTGTGGGCAACGTCTCTAGCCTCTCCACACCAAAGATGAAAAGTCCACATCAAGCCAACTTTGTTAACGACGGTCGTCAGGAACCACCGTGAGGCTTGGCTACTTTCGATAGCCGATGCAAAGCTTGGCTAGGCTAACTTGTAACTGTCAACTTGAGCCGTGACCATCTCGCATCTGTCTCGGCGAACTTGTATGTACGTTGGTACAGTACGTACAAGCTACAATCAACCCACTACGAAAGTTGATGTCTACCTAGATAGCTGCGGATCGCTTCGAATTTAACCGCCCAAATACCCAACCAGCAACGGGTCGGCCTAACAAAGGCCCGAGAATGTCACTCCAGCTTTTGCGGCTCTTGTTAACAATCTAAACTGACACTTAAATCCACTTGACTATTTCACCCTAAGACATGCCATCGGGCCAGAGACGAATAAGCTTCCAGGCGTCAAATAACCCTGCGTTGAAGAGTTTTATCCGAGTCAGAGGCTCTTTGCAGTCCAAAAGAAGGCGAATGCTGTGCATAGAATAAACCATGACCTCTCGGTTCTGCATTCGAAAGCACTCCAAGTTGAGAAGTTTCCTGCATGGGGGTGTCGTGTTGTCAAGGGAATTTATGACATGCTATTGGTCGAAGGATTTATGGTGGCTAACTGTCGGTACGTAAATCTGTGTGCAGATATGCCGAATTGGGATCTCGGTCTGGCAAACTGCATTTCTTTGCCCCTAATCCCTAGTCCCTAGTCCCCAGTCCTCAATCCCTTGTTCGCCTACGCTATCCCACGAATTAACTACGGAGTACCGTAACCTCGAACCTCAACTTCATGTATCAAGAGCGGATACTCGTTGGGCTGTCTGGTGGGCATCCCCGTCCTGTCTCCAGATCCACCACACCCGCCGTCTCAAGAAACTTGATCCCGTTAGATTGCAGCCTGGAGATGCCCCCTGCTTCAGTCCTTTCTGGAGTCGTCAATAGCTCGCGTGCTCGCCACAGGGTGAAGCCTCCGACAAAGGACCCAACTGAACTAGAACTTCAAGGGTTGACCACTATGTGCCCACAACCCGCTCTGCCGCTTTAGCGACAGGCCGTGCGGCGTGCGCATATGCCATTCATCGCAAGGGTTACGACTTGTGCGAGGATACGATTTACAGTCCGAATAAGGCAATAGGTCACGCTTGCATTTACAATGTCAACTCCCCTAACCCCCGTCATGACCGGATAACACGGCATGTTGTACTAGATTTGGGAGATCTATTTGCATCGTTGAGGTCGTATCCATGCAAATATCGTTCTGAGCCTAGGTGGACCGTGGATGTTTAACGTTGAGTTCTTGACCCAACTTGACTCGGAGTTCTTGTAGCCAGCCCAACTCCTGACTCAGAGTTTCTCATTACCCTCTCAAGACCCCTGTTTATCACAACCACATTGTATAAACGCCCGCATCTTGTTTTGGAGGCTCAACATAGACTGTGCGAATACAGGCTCAGGTTACCCTTACTGAAAGGAGTAAACGCCTGGAATCGTTTGTGCCATGCGGGTGAGCACGACATGCAGAAGGATTTCCACGATACAACGTGGTAGTGCATAACATAGTCTACTCACTTGCCCACAGGCCGCAATAGGAAGGATGTCAAGTGACTATCCACGCTGTATGGAAATAAGAGCCCCATATTGTTGTCAACTATCTGAGGTAAGTCCCCGAGCCCGAGCGTATCTTTCGGCGAAGTCAACGGAGAAAGAGATCTGTAACCAGCATGACGTGGGGTCGTGAAGCCCAGGGTAGCCCTGACACGGGTCTGTTTGTACTGGGGAAAACGCGGTGATATCGTGGATATTGAGCGTATGAATAGTGAAGGTGTTAGGTATAATTGAAATGGTATGATCATGAGTACTCATGGGAGATCATTTCCTAACAAGAATGAGTTATGTCGTTACCCGCGGGTGTTTCATTTATTGTACTTTTAGCCAATGACATATCATACCTTCAACTAAATACCAATAAGGAACCTCGACACACAGAATACATATGCAAAGGAGAACGACTCAAAAGAGCCCGTTTATCATACAACCGCGCCACTTACATACCTGAGCTCGAGTTACCTTGGGAGGAAGTGAGTGTTTCTGAGATGGCCATAACCATTCATCGCGCCAAGACGAGTACAATGGGTAAAAAAGAGTCTGGCGCGAGAAGGATTGGGAAAGCAAATCGTTATGATCTACATAATCGTTATCTAGATAGCACCAAGATGGAAGGTGGTAAGCTGCCCAAGCTCGTCATCCAAACTTGTCTATCAACATCCGACTACGGATATACAATACCTGGGGTTTATGACGCCACCTGATCTCTATTCCGCCCTTTTAGAGCTCCCCGCATGGTGCGCAATCTAGTGTGACTGTTGTGTATCAGTCGAAGGTGAAGGATAAACATGGAAACCATGAGAGCTCTAGGGTAGCGTCTCCATGGGAGACTTGAAGTTATCGCCTCGAAAGATGCGACAACATAGCTTTATATGAACAATAATACCAATAAGATCACATATGTTTCTCAAAGTGCAGTCGGGATTAAAGGTAAGTAAGAGTGAGTTTTGGCAAGCCACGAGATGTTATATACTAAGAGATCCGAATGTTCATCCTTGTCTATGTTTCGGTGATAAGCATCACCAAAGTTGGCATACCCCGAGAAAGCTGTAAAACTAATGAGTATGGGGATAGAGGAACACAACTTCACTTGACGTCGGCTAAAAGCCATACAGTAAAGTAACTGTCTTTATAGTTGCGATATATGCTTGTATAACGAGTGTGTGCATCCAAAGCATGGCATCTCATGGTTGAAGCCATAATGCATAATGGCTGGCTGTTCGTTCTATGCCTATCAGACACACGTTGATCGCTTCTAAACTGTTGTGTCTGGACAACCAGCCAACGGTCGTTAAGTATCTGGGCATTCATCTGGCAACGCCGGACTACAGACCACTCTCAATAGAATACGCCTCCTGCACGAATAACGGCAATGGCCGTACTTAACATGCCCAGCTATGATGATGTAGCTCAATGCTGTCGATGCATATTCACACCAAGCATCACATATTTCTTCACTACGAAATATTATGTGAGGATCCAAATATCGACACCAGAAACTGCTGCCCGTGGCAAAGTGCACGAATGCACGTCGTGAACCCACGACATGGTCAATGATTGTGAACCTGTCTAAAATAACGCCAAATAGCCGTGGGATGCCTTTTCTCTAAGCCATCCATGATGATTCCCGGTCATAATCGCCAATGCGCTACCGCTATGCATCAATGTCCAGTCCTGCCCAACGCAATCCCGACTCCTTTCATGAGGAGTCGAGGGCGCTTGTCTCTGCGTGACCAGAGATATATCAGTCCATAAAATCCAAAATTGTGCCAACTTCCACAACGCCCACTACCTCTCCTCTTTCCATTACAGCCACAACGGCTTCTGGTCCACATGCTAGATCCTCGTCATCGGGCGACATTTGCATGTTGTTCAGGATATCCCGTGCTTGACGGATAGTGGTTTCTGAAGACAGTGAAAGCATCGTGTTCTTTGATACCAGAGAATCTGGAATATCTTCCAAACTCTTGTTTAGATCATGCCTTCCGATTCCCCGTATCGTGCTAGGCGACGCAACTCTGTCTTGCACCCTGACCCAACCCGTGGGAGAATCAAAGCCCGCATGAAGCAGATCGAAGCCCATGCCATTTTCCACTGCCTCTACCGCTACCGGTATATCGCACCAACTGATAGATATATCTTTGATAGTCCCTGGCTGTCGAGCGGCGGCACCAATAGCACCTCCAGGGTGGTTTTTCGCAAAAACAGCCGCAATGCTTGCGTTGATCTCCTTTGCAGCCGTGATGGCAATCGCATCACCAATAGCCAATGCGACAGTTGTCGATGTGGTGGGTGCAGAGACACCGAAGGATGTCTTTTCGGGCTCTGGAATTGGGGCAGGGAGTAGAATGGTCCCGGGGCGATGCTTGATGAACTCGCATGTATCGTGTGAGGTATGTGACGTGAGGAGGATAGTTGGAAGTGACTCGTCAAGATGAGGCAGCATGATGAGCAATTCCTGAGTCTTGCCCGAGAACGTAATGAACATGAGGGTGTCATTTGATCCGATGATGCCTAGATCACCGTGCAGGGCTTCCGTTGGATGAAGAAAGACGGCGTGAATGGCAAGGCTTTTGAAAGTAGCCACCAGCTTTTGGCCAATATGTCCAGATTTACCGACACCAATAACAACTAGTTTGCCGTTTGTCGCTTGCTGCCTGGTTACAGCTTGGACTGATTGGTTGAAGCCATCGCGAGCTATTGGGTCGCTTTCGTAAAGTCGCGTAAGATTCCTTAACGCTATGGCCTCTGTGTTAAGGACATGAATTCCATCGCGGAGGCGTTGATCCTTGATTGGAGATCCCCCTCGAAGTTCTCGATCAAGGCTCAATGGATCGATGGGTTCACAGAAAGTATCTCCCGGTGGCGATGAGGATGGTGTCGGGGGAGAAGGGGGAGGTATGGCGGGACATGAAGAAGCTCCAAGGACGACTACAGCGCTCGTTTGCACTGGTCCATGGCCGGGTTGTGATATGGTTGCCATATTGCTCGGTTTTTGAGAGGGAGTTGTCTAACAAAAACTTGAACTCTCGAGATGTCGGGTGGCAACGGGGCGCCTAAACTATAAACGCGACAACGACGTCTGGAAACAAGAACCCGCTCCCGTCGACGTCAAGAATTGGCTATTAGTGGCCGTATAAGTCGCCTTGATCGGCTTCTGCTTCTGCTTCTGCTGTTGAGCTGATATTTTTGTCGCGAGTTGCAACCCACAAAACCTTTATCTTCAGTGGAAGTCGCTCGGGAACTAGATCCGATACCGCCAAAAACTTCTGCAACCTGGCGGAGTACTAAGACTATGTCAGGAACGAAACTGACGGCATGGATTATGATGAAGAGGGGAGGTGATCTTGTTGCCAAAAGATAACGGCGGGCGGTGTCTTTAAGCAACAGCTCGATCCCCAGCCAGAGTCATGGATAGCTTACGTTTATGAAAGCGAGATCTGGGGAGGATGGGAGCCTGTCCCTGTTTAATTGGTTGTGTATTCGATTGCGACCGAGTCTAGCAAACCCGATCTAGACATAGTCCCTGATTTGAGTGGATGCGATAGGTGTCCGGGTCCATCCGGAGTTCCGAACTATCACAATTCCTTTGGAGCTTTGGAGCGCGAGTTGATTAATCAAGCAGGGTCCAGATTACTGGTACGGTAACCTCCAGATGTCTGAACTAGTTTGCTTTTTGATGAGCCTTCGATTCTCGATTCTCGATTCTCGATTCCCACGCATCACTCTGATAAAGAGGTCTTTTCATGGTGCAATAGCGGCTCCGATTCATGTTCTCTTATTCGGTTCGTTCTTCGGCGGGGGGCGGGGTTTCGGGACCCTGTCTAGGTAGGCAAAGAAATAAGTCTATGATTCTATGAACAAAAGCCATGGACGAACCAGAGCCCGGCTCGGAACCACTTTGAGAGAATGGCGCAAGCGGTGCGATCAAATGCCGTGCTGAGTAAACCCCTTCATCGTAATTACTTGGCTTAGCGCCGCATGTTTGATATGATCCCTCGATCGACAAGTCGCGCAGATCGAGCCCAGGCCTGGTGGTCATTTTGAAATTATTGTTGTAGAAAAGTTTTCAGACAGTGTAAGCAGTCACCGAGTCTTTTTGGATGTGTTGATGGCGCAAGGGGTCTTTTGTATGAGCTGGGGATGTAAAATAGGGAATAATTAGAGTGAGTAATCATGCATCTGGGTCTTGAAGATCTCCTCCTGTCATGCACGTGGCTGAACTTCTGACGCTGCTTCTCCAATGGTTGATCGTTGCTGCTCTAGTGATCTGGTGGATCTGAGCAAGACGCTTATCGATTCCTTATCACCTTATCAATCAGAGGATGGGACTTGAAGGTAAGAGCTACTACCTAGGTAAGATGAGCACGGCAGTTGCATCTCAAAGGACCTACCCTGTCTACCTGCCTCAGTTGGAAGGAAATACTCAATATGCAGGTCAAGTACTTCTTACTTCATAGGTAGATATAGATACGCAGCCACCCCCTACACGAGGTAATTCTGTGAATGGAATCATCTAACTTCACCCTTTGTACATTGAGGTATATCCCGTCTGTACAATATCGTCACCACCGTTGACCTGGCACAAAGTACATACGTCTCTCAGTACGTTTGACAACCGAGGACCCATGCTCCTGCAGTGCCATCTGATGCACATATCCTCATTCTGTAAGACACAGATCCCGTCAAAGATCCGCATCACCAATCAGATGGGTTCGTGGTTAACCTTCATCGGACATGTGTGCACAGGGCCTCGGTGTAAGTGGGAGCAAAATACGCTGCTGGCAAACATTGACAATGTCCAGTGCACAGCACAAAAGTTACCGTCCCACCATACTTTCAAATCTCTGTAGCAAGCAATACACGATACACCCGCAAGACACGTAGCTTGGATCAAAGTGCCGTGCCCTTGTCACAGCTCAAGTCGAAGCCAAACTGACAGCGGAATGGATCGACTAGCTCTAAAACTCTATCGCGACTAGGGAAATCAAAACCACGACGGCTTCTAGAAGCCGGAAACAGAACAAGTTAAACATCGGATCAGCCGAGTTTCTCTTGATGGAAAGCCACAACAGGCTCGTTAATCAGAGTTGACTGACCACCTGGGTTTGGATCAACCCCGGCGAGGGTTCACTAAGGTGTAAGTTGGCAAAACAAGGCAAGGGTCTGTGACGGATTCAGACTTAAGTTTCAGACTTGTCTGAAACGTGGATTCCTCTGCAGCTGTCCATTAAGGAAAATGATGACGACCATCAACCCCCTCTAGACAAGGGAGGCAGCACGGCGAGTTTTATAATGATTGATACCGTCAGCCCTAGCCCAGCGGCTACTCGCACTACTGTATCCTGTTATCCAGATAGGCCAGAGTAAGCCAAGACCCACTGAGCCTGCAATCGAGGATGCTGCAAGCCTCAGGGATGCAAAAAACTTATGTCGCGCTTTTGGAGCAAACATCAGCAGCCGCAGAGGAGAAACAGGGCAAGCCCCCCACTCAAACCAAGGCTTGGCGTGTTCTAAAGCCCACCTGAAGAGGCGCTACATGACACTATCGACGGCTACCAGGAGGCGCCAGTGCAAACGAAACAATACTTGCTAGAAACTATTGAGGCCTGGAATCAGGGTTCTTTTTCTCACAGGTCGCTTTAATAAGTTACGAGAATGCCCACATGCCATGAATGGAAAAGGGGCAGATATCTGTCTAATGGCGAATGCTGAAATGTCTGCTTTGGGAGAAGGCGACAAAATTGCCTCCAGCCATAGCCTTGACTATTGGCATTGGGGCAACGCCCTGCGCCATGAGCAATCTGCGAAAGTGCCGTTTGACCGTATGCTTTGAGCAAAGTTTGAGTTCCAAGCCAACGCGTCGCGTACCTGCGTTCCAAGCACAACGTCTCAGGCACACCGAATCCGTCACCGGGAACGCACATTCGAACGCTTAACGACAACGGGCTACGGGCATCTATCAAAGTCAAAGTGACTGGAATGTGGGCGTTCAATGCTTGAGCCTTGAGAGGAGAAATCGCCAGATACGGACGCATCGATAACATGGTCATTCCAAGGCTATTAACTGGATACTCGATACTAAAGCTGTTATCTGTCTTGGTGGCAGTGATGTACATACTGTATGTACCACCCCTGAGTCGCATGCAGAGGAATTATCCACTCAGCATCCATTTCCACACATTCTGCGGGCATGGCTAGAGCCTAGCGGTTCGTCCTCCGCTCCGGCTTTTACGGGACGCCGCGTCAAGCCTGGGCCTGACTAGGGAGGGCCCTGACTTTTGTGCTGCTATCGAGAAGTGACTTTGGAGTTTGCAAGAAGTTAGAAGATACGGCTGAGCCAAGGAGTACTAATACTACCGTATGTAGGAGTGGGAGGAACAAGCTGATGTGGGGACGATGGGGATCTATCGACACGTCGCCCGTCCCGTACTTGAACGGACGAGACTACTTTTTGAAGAGAACCATGCCAGTTTAGCTGTACAAAACGTGATCCCCGTCGATTGAAGGATCTGGGTTGTCGTCACATTCTTTTTTCCCTGCTCCCGTTTCCGTTTCCGTTCCCGTTCCCGTCCTCAGTCTCCATCCTCTTCTCTTTATAGCCTACAGCCTTTTGGCATCACTCTCCCTTTCGTCTTGTTGTTTTCTACTTATTGTTACTTTTGTATATGTTTTAGTCTTGTATCAACTGCTCTCATCAATGGGTCTTCACTTAAGCTCCGCCTGGAGCACCCCTAGGGGCTGGAGGCTGATCACCGTCACACTGATCGCTCTAACCTTGCTGCTGGTTGTGCCCCTCCATCAGCTCAGCGACGATTCCCCAGGGCTTTACGGGCATTTGACAAAGTATCTCAGCCATGAAGGTGCCGCCTACGACGTCGAAGAAGGGTTTATCGCCAACCTCAACGAAACCACCACCGATCGAATATTGAACGATAAAGACGAGAAGGAACCTGCCGAAAAGATTCCCTACGAAGCCGATGTCCCGCAATACACCGGCGAGAAAGGAAATGAAGCCCCGAACGAAGCCGAGAAGTCCGCTGGAGCTGCGCAGCCAGACGGCGACAAGAAGCCGGAAGATCATGAGGACGATGGATCAGTTCTCGAGATCGACCACGGTACCAACGACGAGCTTCAGAACAACGACCAGAACAACAGCGAGATGCCCAAGGAGGAGATCAGCAAAAATGAGGGCAGCGAGAACAAACCCCAGGGTGACCAGGGTGGCGATAATAAGCCTCATGAGATCGCAGAAAAGCCCCAGGAAGGCGACAACGAACACAAGTCTCAGCATGAGGAGATCAAATCGCAAGGTGACGAGAATAAACCCCAGAGCAACGAGAACAAGCCCCAGGGTGACGAGAAGGAACCTCACGACAACGAGAACCTACCTCAAGGCGGTGGTAACAAACCGCAAGATGGCGAGGATAAACCTCAAGACGGTGGTGCTAAACAACCTGAGGGAGTCAAGACTCCTGAACATCAACAGAACAACGACGGTCAAAAGCAAGCGAACGGCGACAGCGCAACCAAGACTAAAGTCTATGAAGACTTCATCGAGACAACAAGCATTGCAAACCAGTTCATACCTTCGCAGACAGCAGAGCTCGACGTTCCCTCAGGCCCTCTTGCGAACTGGACAGGTGTTTGCGACGGATTCCCCAACACGGATGGCATTATGCTTGTCATGAAGACAGGTGCCACTGAAGCATTTACCAAGCTTCCGGCTCATCTCTTGACGAGTCTCCAGTGTCTGGACGATTATCTGCTCTTCTCTGATTTGGTGAGTAAAGGGAGAGTCCGCGAGACGCAGGGGGGACCCTTTGACGCCACCAATGGAACTCTATATCCAGCCACAGTTCCATGAGCAATTGCAGCTAACCGATTGGACAGGATCAACAAATTGACAAGTACCAAATTTACGATGTCCTCAAGGATGTCAAGGACGATGTCAGAAAGGGTCGCAAGGAGTTTGACCTGTACAAAGCACAGACCGACTGCCCAATTCCTCAGCAGTACTGTACCGCCGAGATGACCGGAAAGGAAGGCTGGAATCTTGATAAGTACAAGTTCCTCCATATGGTAGAGAAGGCTTGGGAGATGCGTCCCAACAAGGAATGGTACGTGTTTGCCGAGGCCGATACCTACATCTTCTGGTCGAACCTGGTGTGGTACCTCCGTAACAGGGTCAACGGCACGGATACCCCATATGTTGGAAGTGTTGCAATGCTCAAGGGCAAGCCCTTTGCCCACGGCGGCAGCGGCTATGTCATCCATGGTGAGACCATGAAGAAGATGGTCGAGATTCCAGATTTGGCGCACAAGTACGATATGATGGCTACCCACGAATGCTGTGGTGACTACCTCATGTCCCTGGCTGTTCAGGAGACAGGCAAGAAGGTCAGACAGGCGCATCCCATGTTTAATGGCGAGAAGCCCGTCACTCTGCCATTCGGTAACAACCATTGGTGTGAACCTCTCTTGACTATGCACCACATGAACCCGGAGGAGGTTAGTGCGGCATGGCATTATGAGCAGACACGTGAGAAACAGGTATGTTTAATCAATATTTGGTGAGAACATGACATGAAGCTGATTCTTGATAACAGGGATTTATCCAGATCAGAGAGATGTATCATGAGTTCTGGGCCCCCACCCTGGAGCCGGAGCACGACGAATGGGATAACCTATCTGACGACGTCTGTTATATCGGATTCGGCGCTGATGCCCAGGCTAAGGCTTCTGATCACCAGAAGAACCGACAGAGGAAAGAAAACGAGAAGAATGCTGTAGAGCAACATGCTCATCAGTCCAAGGAGCACTGCGCCAAGGTGTGTGAGAGTGAAGGTCTCAACATCAGCGAGAATGATTATTACGGCCTCAAGGGTGATCAGGAGCGACATGATATGATCAAGTCCCGCTACGACCAGAAGAAGGGCGATAAGGAATGGCACACGTCCCGCCGCTGCTTCCAGTGGCGATATCACAACAATGTGTGCTGTATTGCTCGAAGCTTCAAGAGAGGCAAGCCTCGCAGGGAGCAAAAGCCAGAAGAGAAGTGGACAAGCGGCTGGTTTGTCCAGGGAATCAACGATTGGATTGATGCCAAGGGCGACTGCACGCCCAAGTGGAAGGATCCTAGCTAAGGTACGACAGCACACGACGTGCATTTCTTAATACTGTCAAACGGGTTGAGGTGGGATCATTCATAAGTAGGTTTTTTTCCCCTGGGATGGCGTTTATGGAATTGGGTAATCTGCACCATGATAAAGGGATGTGTCTTGGGATACACACGAAATATTTCTTTTTTTTTGGGTTTGGGTCGGCGCAATGTAGGATGACCTGTCTGAGTAGAGTAGAGTAGAGCAGACCAGGCGATAGAGGAGGGCACTGGTTTCTCTACTGTTAGATAAAGAGCTTTGGTGTGGTGGAGAAGTTTATACCAGCAGCACCTTATACACACATCACAGCATGGATGGACATTGAATAACGGCTTACAAGTGTATAACAAATAAAAGCATCAAGTTAAGACTATTACTTTAATATCTCTGCTTATTATTCGTGGGGCTTCGTGATTTGTTTACGATATCTGTATTATCTACTTGAGTTGAGGTAGTATTTGTTCACAGGAATGTGATATAATGCAGGTACATAAAGCACATTTCCGCTACATCTTCAGCGGCAAGACAAAGACGTGCTCTCACGATCCGTTCCGCATCTGCGAGGGTCTCAAACCTTATTCTCTGAGCCATTCCATTTTTATTCCACATCTTGTCTTTGGGACTGAACTTTGGGCTTTCAATGACGATAACCGGAAGCCATGACGTCTTAACCTAACTACCCATGTTTGTAGATCTGTAGCTCCATATCAATACCCTCCGAATTGCATCATAGGTATCCGTAGTTTCTCCAACCACCAGAAACCATCATCCTAGGTAAGGGACCTTTCATCAGAGCATCACTTTTCCCGCGCTTTTAGGCAATAGTAAATATCATGAGATAAATGGTATTGCGTCATATTATGAGGAACCTTTTGTCCGTGATTTCCCTTTTGGTATCCCCCCTCCTCGGGGTGTTATGTGTGTATCCATGATCTGACCTTGACCAACATCAGGTATCCAAATGTCCGTTCCCAAAAATGATGAAACCAAGAGTTCTCTAGATGACATTGCAACTGTGAATGTCCAAAAATAAAAATAATTATTTAACACGCATATCTTCTTTGCCTTCTTCGCTTTCATGTCGTCATACCCTTTCTGGGTTGTATTCTATCATCTCGCTCGTCTTGTCTTGCTTCTTCTTCGTCTAAATCTTTAATGCGATGGTGGTGATGCTGTTCCCTGCCTTCCTCCGTGACGTCCACATCGGTGTGGGTTCTTGGGAGATTTCATGTAGCAGTACGGCTTTGCGTCCTCCCCAGCGGGCTTGCCAAATACTTCCTTGATAGAGCAGTATTCGTAGCCATCGCCCATCCAGTCCTTGAGGTGACGATGCAGCTCACATCGTGAGATGCCGCACTTTCTGCAGTAAACTTGTCCCTTGACTCGCATCTGCTCGATAGCGCCCTCTTTCTGAGGGTTCCGCTCATGGCGGTGAACAAGAGGACCAGCTCCTCGCCAAGCCCACTCCATGTCGTTGGGACCTGAGTAACGGCTGGAGAGAGGAACTGTGCCGTGCAGTCGTCGGTGAATCTCGTAAAAGTTCGAGTTTGTGAGACCAAAGCAAACGCTATCAATGGGGTCGAGGTGGTCGAAAATAGTGTAATGAAGCTCTGAGGGAAGATCTAGCAGGGTATGGTCCTTGGGAGGCTGCGGCTGGGTCTGGGGAAACGGTTCATAGTCCATCACAGAGTATGACCGGCGAGGAGGAGGCAGCTTAGGCCGACGAGGAAGCTGGGCTGTCTTGTCCTCCTCAACTGGAGCTTCGGGCGCTGGAGGCTTCTGAAGGTGCTCCGTCGAAACTGGAGTATCATTCTCAGGAATGGGAGCCTGTCGCTCAATTTGAGAAGCGCCAGAGTGTGATCCGACGACATGGTCACCTTGATAGTCGGTCATTGACCAACCCCGTCTTGGGGTCCTTATCAGTCCTCTCTTCTTGTTGAGTTCCTGCATCCGCTTGGCATGCTCCTCTCGGGTCATTGAAGTTGACGAATCAGTCCTGCCAAAGCCAGGCCGCTTCGCAAGAGGGCCATCAGTGGCTTCGTGAGTCGGGGTCCCAGCGGGGGAGAATGCGGGATCAGCTAGTACTTGAACCATGGTTGGTTGATGAAGATGGTATGGTGTATGTCTGCTGGGTAAATGCGGCTGAAGTTAAAACCTGGGTAAAATCCCGTTGCTGACAGTCGTATGAAGGTATTCAGTATTGCTGTGATGTAATTGTTGAAAGCGCGGTGAAATGAGAGGGGAAGTGATCCACTCTGGAATTTGGGTTCTAAGTTGCGTTGACGATGTTGTATCGGCGTCGATTGTTTGAATGTTGATGAGGTGAGAGCCTCACTAGCACGTTCATGAGCAGTTGGAAGGGTATAAATTGAACAATGGTAGTAGAGAAGACAGAGCAAGCTTTGAGGTGTGGCGACCCAAGTCGGTTATAAAACAAGTGAAGATGGAGAGGCACCGGGCAGTTCTCCAAGAGCCGGTCGGAATCCGAAGGTCGGTGGATGCCGTTTGGTGGGTGGTGTGATGGGTCCCGGGACCACGATGAGCCAATTCGCAATCCGTCTTTGTCCTTGCCAGGGCCCAGGGGATGTCCAGGATGCCTGGACCTCCAGGGACTCAGACCTCCAAAAAAAAAAGCCATGATAAGCTAATGCTGGGCTGGTTAGTTTGTCTGAGGCACAGACGACCCGACCTGTGCGTTGCCCACTTCTTTTTCTCGCCCTCAGCCTCTCATACTGGCCATCTGACAAGGTGATGCCGAAACCCGTCTACGGCCGCGATACCGGGGCCCTGATTCAAACATGGTGGCAATACCATAAAAATCCAATCCGGAGCAAATCCATGTTCAGGGACCCCAACCCGGCGCCTAGTGATCAGATGGCCCATCCGAGCAACACCAATTACATGCAGTTTAAGCATGGGCATAAGTGTACCGGTCCGGTATTCAGCTTGCCATCGTACGACGGGAAGAAGCGAAACGTCTTCCCCAGACGATTGGTGATGTCGTGGAGTGTGTCATGTGGGGGGAAATCATGTCCCAATTAAGCTTGACAGGCGCCTTTTCCAGATGTTCCAAGCTTCGCGAAGACACAAAAGTCTGTCTTGTCTTGGGGGGAAGCACCGGGAAGAAATGACGAAACGGTGCGAGTCATCCAGTCTGACTGACAACTAATCTTGCAGCGACTGTACAACACCAAGAACTGCCCTTGTCTTGATCCTCGGCAGCGTTCAAGAAAGCGTTGCTAACCCCAGCCTCAACGTCATTATGGAGACTGACCAGCAAAGTCCCCTCAGTTCAATTCGGTTCCGTTCAAGGGCACGGAGAGCCCCGCTTGTAGCGGGACCGATCTTCAGTCAGGGTCGTTGTTTGTCTCGACCAACATCCTCGATTTCATTCTGTCATCCGTCCTGGTAGAAGATCAGATCAGCAAACTGAAGAATCATCGAGCTGAGAGTCTAGACCTTCGACTTTCATTTATGTCTGAATGCTAAGATACAGACCAAGTCAGAAATCTATTTCTGAAACAGGCTTTACTTTTTACTTTGAGGCTGCCGCTAGTGAGTTCTTCGGGTTCTCCGACTTGATACGGATTAAACGGTCAACCGGCCGTGCATTTGGACTTGCTGCCTGACAGTCATTTCACCATCCCATATGGTGCTGCGGTTGTTGCATGTCTTGCGCATCAACATGTCGCAGTGAACCTTGTCTTTGTCCCTTAGGTGTTGTGCTTCTCGCTGCAGCCCGGTTCCGATGAGATAAACGGGTATGTTGGCGCAAGACCCCCACGTAGGTATGTGACAGGGTGCAGCAGTAGTTGATGCTTGCGTATAATACCTATTCTCAGGGTTTGAAATGTCCGTTTCTTCGCAGCATTTGCTGGCTCATGACAACGGGATCGTCATTGTGGTTATCAGGTGAAGGGTATCTGCAGTTAGTTTCCTGTAAGTGTGCAACGCAAGAAGCCATCTAAAAGAGCTCCAATTCGCCGTACGCCTCGTCCATGCGACCATGTAGCGCAGTGTGTTACTTGCCATTGATCGGAATGGGCAGCGAGTATGCATTCAGGTATTGTTGATGTTCTTAGTTATGTCTTAGTCAGTGCCGTAAAGAGGATCGCGCGTGCAGACCGTGGTTGGAATGATCATTACTTGGTCTGTGGTCTGAGGAAACCATCTCATGTTGTTCAAGGGTCAGTCGTTGGCTGCCGATGCATGGTGCTATCACGTGTGTAAGATCTCCTGATGCTCTTGACCAGGTAAGTGCCTGTTGATGCAGGTGTTTCGCACTTTCCACCCTCTCATCACTGAAGCCTGTGCCTTAAGTAGTAGGAACTTTGATGAATCTGCTTTTCAAGTAGCAACTTCAAGAAAATGCTGGCAATATCAGGATATTTGCTTCAACGCTCACAGAGAAAATCTCAGCGGTCAATCAAGTCGTATGCAGCTGATATGGCTTGCATCAAGAGGCTTTTACGGAAAGCCAAGTTGGGAACACCATCAGTCTTGCTAGATCTTGTTCCTCGCCTTGCCAGGCATGTCAGACTGCAAGCCACATCGATACCTTAATGTAGTAGGGGATGTTGTTTTGCCATCCATGGTGACACTCCAAATTCTGCCTCAAGTTGCGGTTGCAAATCTCGATTCAGTGCTTGCGCCCTGTGGAGACAGCATTCGCTAAACATCCATACCAAATGTGACACCAAGGGTTGCACGTTCCCGTCTAGGCTATTAGTGATAGATGTTTGGTAGCTGGTCTGTGGCCAGTATGCTAGCAGGAACTGACGGTGACTGTCCATATTTGTAGGACAATACATGATTCGGCATGTTGGCTCACATCAATGGCTTGACCTCCCATGACTATGAGCTCAATCATCAGAATGGCAGTCTCATGACTACGAGTGTACAAATTCAGCAAGAGTCAACAATACAAGAGAAGACAGCTTCATGATTAAGGCGGTACATAATTGCCATTATGCTCGAATGGGGTTAAATAAGGAACTGTGCCTAACAACAGTTCTAGTAATAAGGGACGAAGACATATCATGCGCAAATCCGGTGATACTGGATGTTTAAGGCCATAGACGAGAATGGCCAGCGTGCATGTTGATGCAGTGTCCAGCCAGTTGTCTCCTTGATCATACTTACTAGACACCTTAAGCTTTGAGGAGAAAAGTGATTAGAACTCGAGCCAGTGTAACTCTGATATAGTCTGTCGACATTTAGCTCAACCGGAAGTAGCACCAGCATTTCTGCCCCAGACATACCGACTTGACTTAGAAATGGACTGCTTGTTTCCTATGACTACAACATCATAAATAGATGGCGCAAATAGGGAGAAATGTTAGCAATGATTGTGATAGACTGTATCATCTGAGCATATAACTCAAAATAAGATGGAAAGTTGGTATTTGACATGCATGTGAACCGAAGCATGGGTAGTCGAAACGATGGGCAAAACTCTATGCTTTCAAGGTATGTTATTTCAGGCTCAACGTTAAGGAAGTACACCACACCACACGTAGAAGAATGTTGGCTGGTCGTAGCCGTCCGGCATAGTGAAATATTATCAACTCCAGCGCATTTTGTACATCCAAGGTCTGCAAGAACACCAAAGTCGTCGACAGATAGCTTAACCGGAAGCTCGATCGTGCCCTTCGTATTCCCAATGTCACGCTTCCCAAGTCCCTCAACGCCATAGCTGAATCAGGGTGTCATCCACGTCCATAGTCAAACAGACTCGGTTCAGAACAAGGTGAAAGCACCTGACTGTCCATCTCTTGGTTTGCAACTCAAATGGCAACCCAGATGAGCATGACAACAACGTCCAGGCCCTTGCCCTCGCCACCGTCGTACTTGAAGGTCCACATGCCGTCCTTCTTCTCGTCCCAGTAGGCACCGGTAGCGCTGTGCATTCCTCGTCGGCCGACGTGAGGCTTGCCGTCGGTGGCAGTCGCTTCGGAGCTGGTGGAAATGTGAGGCTCCTCTTCCTTGATCTCGCTGCCGCCACGGGGCTTGTTCAGGGCAGATGTGGGGACAAGGTGCTGCACGATGGTGCTGTTGCAGGCGAACTTGAACGAGGGAGCAGAGGCGCCTTCGGGGGTCGACTCGGAGATGACAGCCTTCAGCACGGAGCTCTGCACACGGGGTTAATATTGGAACCATGAGGCTGTCGCTGCAACAGCAAATTCTCCACCTACAATGATTGTCGAGTTCCATTGCTCAGTCTTGGCATGATCGTAGAAGTCAGCGCTGCCGATGGCGCTGTTGCAGGCCTGTATTTGTTGACATCAGTACGCGCATTGAAAAATACGGTTGCTATCGACGTCTGCGGTAAGCAGCGATTGAGGGGCGACGTACATCGGTAGCGATCTGCTTGAGACGGTTGGCGGGAATCGGCTAGATAAAGATTAGCATTTGCCTACGTTGAAGGATAATCTCAACGTCGCTGCACGTACGGGAGTGGCCATTTTGAAGATTGATGTAGGTATGTGGTTGAGAGGAGGAGAGTTTAGAGCTGGGGTTGATGGATGGCGTGGTGGAGGATGGTCAAAAGAAAATAGTCGGTAAACAAAACAAGCGTCACAGCGTCTAACTCATTACTTCGTTATCAGAGGAACAAGGATGCTTTATTCATGCACGAATCACAGTTCTGGTATCTTCAATGACAACTCTAATTTCTTCACTCTCATGCACTATACTCGCATACAGCACAAGCGTTCATCGTCCATGGAACTCAACCTGCAGTCTGGTAAACAACCTGCAACCCGTTGTTATTTTGATTCACTTGCCCGTGCCTGAATGTCTTTCCCTTTTGGGCGTTACCTGGAGACGCGGGGATACACGTGATTTGATAGTACGGGCCGAAGGATTGCTTGACAGCTTAGATAAAGAGATCTCTATCAAGATCTTGAATCTGACTACTGTGCGTAGGTATACCGGATCCATTGAGATGAGTATTTTGCAGAATTGAAATTCCCTTTTATTAGTTACGCACTGAAGTAACCTTACCCAATTGCTGTAGCATAACACATCAGAGATAAGATGGGGCACTCCAGATAACACGAATAACAACGTATTTTCTTCCATGAGAATAAACGCCCGATACTCAATGGCGGACTATAAGACTAGGTATTCATTCTGCCAGGCTTCATTCATGAATATACAAAACGCATTGATATCTCCGTGTTATCTCGATGCGTCCTTGCTAGAAATAAGGTACTGGAGGTAGGTAAATGGCAAGACTCGATTTTTCTTTTCGTCCAGGTATAGAGAGATATAAGTTTTTCAATACAAGCACAGACGAATAGCAAGCCCAATGACGAATAATGCGATACGCCCTTATTGTGCAAAAAAGATTCTATGGAGTAGCAAAAACGAAAACGTGCCTTTATTCCCAGTACCTGGCCCACCCAGTCGCGTGTGCAGCTACTATATCCAACCAATGGGCCACGTGCTCGCTCAAGCTGGAATCAAGCTTGCAGGAACGGCCGAGAAGTGGGGCCAGCATCTTTGCTCCTCGCTTCGGCAGTCCAGTCAATGTCGTACATAACAGACGACCTCTGAATCGACCTACCTTTTTCTTGAACATCAACATTTCTTGCCAAGCAAATACAATCTACCAATCGCTTACACCACACTTACCAATTGATCATTATCTTGCATCACTTCGATTGTAGATCAGCCTTGTGCCAGGCAAAGTCACTGCCACCCGTCTAACGCCAATTGCTTGCTACCTTACCAGAGCTATCAACAATCACCCTCTCGAACCTCGCGGGAATTCACCATGTCCTCTCAGCCTCTTCTCCAGACCACTGCTGGTACGTCTGCGCGATATACTCGTCGAGTCTTGCGGCCAATTTCCTGATCATCCTGTGTATTCTAACAAGTCCTCTAGGCAAGCGCATTGCCCTGCCAACCCGTGTTGAGCCCAAGGTCTTCTTCGCCAACGAACGAACTTTCCTGTCATGGCTCAACTTTACCGTCATTCTCGGCGCCCTCGCCATTGGAATGCTTAACTTTGGTGATCGAGTCGCCTTTATCTCGGCGTTCCTCTTCACTGGTGTCGCCATGTTGACCATGATTTATGCATTGGTGACATACCACTGGCGAGCCAAGTCTATACGAATGAGGGGCCAGGCCGGCTTCGACGACCGCTTCGGTCCTACCGTTCTGGCTATCATTCTTCTTCTTGCCGTTATTGTCAACTTCGTGCTCCGAATCACCGACAAGTCCAAGAACAACGGCAACTAGAGTGGGAATAGCAATTGCTGCCGTGACAGCGTTCAAGTAAAATGGGAGACAGCGGCAGACGCGGTGGATACGGAACAAGAGGCGGGATGAGCAGATGAATTTTGAGGTGCATTGGGCTATAGGCGTTCAAGCCGGGTCGTTACGATTTTTTTCTACAGTTTTACAGGTTCGAATCAGCACAAGTAAAAGTAGAATGGCTTCGTTTTTGCGCCGGGTATCATGTATGATGCTCTCTCTTGAACTTCTCCGTGACCGCAAACAAACCTGATTCCTAGACGCCGAATAATGGGTGACCTTCCATGGAAATGCTGAATATTTTAACCGATGTCCCTAATCCCTAGTGCGAGGATTCAGCCCTGTTTTCCCATACTAGATTGAACCGTGACTCCCTGCTTCGATTTTAATTCCTGTATAGGCGCGATCGAAAGGAAAACCCTCACGGACTTGACAGATCGGGTGGAAGGACGAGGTAGCACGGCATCCTCGAATCGGCTGTGCATGACTTCGAAATCGTCGCTATCGGAATCGTCGTCGTCGTCCTCTGCGCCCTTTTCTAGAATTGTTTCCTCAACAATATCCTTGTTTTTCGGCTTCTCTGGTAAGTCGAACAGCTGGTTGTACTGGTAGCATGTCTTTCCATCCTCGCTGAGAATCCGCTTGCATTTTTCCACCACCGTAATAAGCTTGCAGACATCGGCGGTCCGCGCGTACAGCAATACCACTCGTGGTCGTTCGCCCTGACCTAGTAAATGACTGGTAACATGTATAATGCGCTTCCTGATTTGTGTCGACGAAATGACCGAGGCAGGTAGGATGTCGAACTTGGGTTTGAGCTCGGCGATGATGGATTCGTGAGGAGCTAGGAGAGTAGGTGTCGATGGCTGAGCATCGTTACTTCGAGGTCGCTTTTGAGATTGCGTATCCTTGGAGAGATTTCCGACCGGTTTTCTCTTGCCAGAGCTTCGGCTAGGGCTCGTAGCAGGCATTGTTGCGCGCGACAATGCTGAAGGAACGAGGTTGATGTGGCGGACGGAAAAGTTGCGGTCCGGGGTTCAACTTGGCGGGGCGTGCATGCAAGCCGATCTAGGCACTTTGTGTAAGCCTGGAATGGCACTGTTTGGGTGAAGTACATAATATGGCGTTGAAAAAATGGGAATCTGACATAACGAACACCATTGTCGGTAAATTTGAAGGAAACTATCTTTTAACGTGAGTTTTCCCTTAAAATGAGAGTAATGTGTTGGGTCCGACTTGGAGTTCAGATCGTCTACCACTTACTTCACTTAGATGATGAGGTGAGCTGGGATACATGTGAGTGAACGACATGGTTTTTCACAATCACCGCGCAACATTATAGATTCTATTCTCTAGGATTTCGTTTTCTTCATCTAAGCAACATCAGCTTCCAACCTTGAACAGAGAGCCGATATCACGGCTTGAGCCTCATATCGAAAGCACGTGGCAGATCAGGCGCTAAATCGTGATCACGTGGATTCGAGGAATCTGAAATTGGGACAGGGTCAATGTGGCTGCGGGTTTCTTGCGCCACAAAATCAAGTCCTACTTAACAAAGCATCCACGCTGACAGTCTGTTGGTTGAGAGCTTCCAAGGCGTCAGCCTACTTCGGCCCCTCTTCAGAATTGATTTAGCTAGCTACAGTATATTGGGAGTGTTCGCCCTCTTCCTACCGGCCAGCAGAGTCTTGATACTTTACGAGCGCTTCGAGCTGGCGATGTCATGGATGACGATTTTGACGAGAGCCAGTGGGGCGGGGAGTGGTTCCGTAGGACCTTGAGAGAATCACCCTCAAAACAGCTCAGAAGCTGCCCCTTCAACTTGCATGCTTGACGTGCTGTAGGCTAAAAGTCTCCCGGTGCGTTCCCCGGATGTTAGTCGAGCTATTAACGATAGCGCATGGAACACAAGACTAGCCCGAGTTTCAATGCTTACAGCTGAACATCGAGGAGGAGCTTGGGCCCAGGGCTTACACTAGGCACCACAACCGCAGATAGCCAAAGATAATGCTGTAGCCTGCCTGTCGCAAGTTAAGGTACCAGTATCGCATTAACTATTTCAGCCTGGTTTTCAAGCCCGGTGGAGAAGAATCGAGCTGGTTGGAAGTGGCTGCAGCAACTTGCAGAAGAGGCCCCACGTCCCACACACCATTCTGTCTCGTTCTAACCAAACGTGTGTGGGAGATGGTTGCACTGTCAGACGTCCAACCCTCGTCCCGAAGCCAACTGCAGGAATGATTGCCAGGCGCGAAACAACAGCATGTGATGGGAAGATGGAAATGTGAGGCATGCAAGCGAGGGTCTGTATAATGCGTAAATTGAGCAAACCACAGCCAGAAGGTGATTATTGACTGAGAAACTGGACCATTCGAGATTGTGCAGTTTATCAATGTACAATTGATTAGCTTGGCCGCCAAGTAGAAACGATGGAATGGGTTGAATTACTGTAGTAGCATGGATCTGGTCCCGCACCTCCTCTATTATGCTTTGGTGCCATTGTTTATTAAAGTCAAAGGTGCTTTGCTTTGAGTCGTTGGGACTGTAACCCAAAAGTGTCAGAGAATGCGCATCATTCACCCAAAAGGGTGTTTTGAATTGCGCCCTTGAGCGGGCGACTGACTCTTGTTTTGGGCTAACAAGCAGATCGCTATGAGATGTCGAGGCAACAATATGCGACGCGATGCGATACCATGCGATGCAGCAAGCAAGGCAAGGCAAGGCAAGGCTTCGTACGGCTGAGTGCACCAGCTCGGAGCAAGTCGCCGATAATCTGGATCCATCGCCATCAACGGATGTCTTCCTGTCCTAGACATGAGCGGATTTGGCACCCGCTGGTTATCGCTGTGTGAACCCAACAGGGGAACGACCAGGGCCACTTTCATCTCGGGTTCGGGTGTAAGCAGACATCCTGCGACACAGTTTGATGTCGTAAACAAACATTTGAATATGTTGCCTGGACTGAGGTGTGTTGGGCTAGGACTATTCAAAGCCCTTCTCGGGATCATGGATAGGTGTTAACATCGCACATTTCCAGGCTCTAACCAGGCGGAGAACAAGAACTCCAACGTGTAAGGACTCCTCATGCTGAATGATGGTGTTTACGATGGTTGCCCTGCTTCAAACTCGTGTTTTGAGTGGTGTGCCCCGTTTTGCCCATCAAAGTGGATGCTTCCAAGCATCGCAATCCCCTTGCTGCTTGGCTTGTGGTCCACTCCCCCAAAACCAATCTCTCCCCGGCACGCCCGCCAACAGCCTGCCTGCGCTGGTCCTCCAGGACCCCCTAGGCTTGTTTAGCCTACTCGACGGCTCCCAACAGGCTTCGCCTCAGGTCTGCGTTTTGTGGGCGGGCAATCAATCACTCAATCAAATGAGGTCGCCCGTCGATCAATCAATCAATCAGGGAGGAAACCCAGCACACAAGCACCACCAAAAAAGAAGACCCAAGCGTCACCCTCTCACACTGACTCTGAGGTGCCGTGCTCACATCACCTCACGCTGCAAAGTGCCACTTGCTTCCCCCTTCCCTTCCGTCCTGAGGTTTGACTTTATCCCCATCTTCCCTGGACGCGGCGTCAGACTCCCGCAACAACAATTCCACTTTCCCCCTCGACGTACCTTCCCTCTCCCCCGATTTTGATTTCCCTTTCGCACCTTCCTTTGTGCTTGCAAATTGCACCCCCATTTCCTGCCTTTTCCTTTGCTGCCTCACTATTTTCCCTCTTACACGCTCCCTCTCATCTCATCTCCCTCCCTCGTACACACTCTCTCCCTCTCAAAAATAATACTTCTCTGTTGGCTGTTGCTCAGAGACCACAAAGTCGAGGCTTTCGTTAGCGCTCGATTACTTCTTTCTTCTCTCTCTTCCGGCTCATCTTTGTCGCTCTGAGCCCTTGTCGCTGCTGTCGCTGGCTGACCCAAACTCCTCTCCGGTTCTGGCCTGTTTTTGAGGGGCCACATCATCACCCCCTTTGCGCCCGACTCCGATTGTCCGACTTGCGCCTGGTTACGTCAGCCTTGTCTGCTGCGCCACAGATTTGCCAAGCATCAGTCCATAATTCACACCAACATTCACACCCACCTGCAACTGTATCTGTGACTGTGCGTTTGCTGCCTGTCGCATTCATACAAAAGCTTATTACGGCCCCTATCGTCGTAACTTCTTGGTTTCTTCCTTGACTCGCTGTCAGGGTGCGCTCATGTTTCGATTCTGGACATCCGAATCACGGGGAAGCGACAAGACGTTGCAGGCACCACAGCCGATTGCAGATATTTTAAAGCCATCGCAACCGCGCCTGTTGTCCGACAACAAGACGACGATAATATCGTCCACCGAGCAGCCGCCCAAGCGGAGGCGGCTGAGCATCGATGGCCCTGATGATTCGCTAAATGTGGATGCGCCCATAAAGCGCGTGAAGATTGATCCGGAAGCTATTGGCGACAGCTCAGCATCCGATTCAAGTGCACAAGCGAATACTGCAACCTCCAACTTGGAGAGTGCTCGGGATGAGATTCGTCACCAGTTTGGTCTCGAGATTTTGCTAAAGCATGATGAAATTCGACTCATTAATCAAGAACTCGCCAAGTGCCAGGTTGCTTTGGAGCAGTTGCGACGCTGCCATCTCATTCCTTATCCAGTGAATTGTCCAACTCCTGAACAGATGCTGAACGTCAGTGCCGGAAGGGGTCCTGCTGTACAGTCACGCCCAGGTGAATCCGTGCCTAGATGGGCTGCCCCGTTCGGTGTTGTCGATGGCCCGTACGCCAGACATTATGCCAAGTGGCTCATTCCTGATCCTTCATTTGATGGCATGCAGCCCGAGTGGCAGTTTACTCCGGAAGCTTCACGTGCAAGAGCTTCGTTTGTCGAAGGGCGGACGACGAGGAACAGCTTTACTGAATCTGGTAGCACAATCAAGAGTCGCTCAGGTCGCGGGGCAGGCAGTCAGAAGCTGCAATCTTTGTCCAGCGGTTACCCTCAACCAAAGGACAAGGCCGGCCCATGTATACTGAAGCGCGCTGACGGACAGACCGTCAAACTGGTGTGCCTTGACTGCAATCGCGAGAACTTCTCAAGTACCCAGGGATTCATCAATCACTGCCGCATCGCTCACAAACGCGACTTTAAGAGTCATGAGGAAGCAGCCGTGCATAGTGGACATCCCATTGAGGTGGCAGAAGGAGGAGGAGTTGCTGGAGAAGAAAAGGCGCCGGCTCCCGTGGCACCAACCTCTGCTTCGACTTCTGTACATCCTTTTGCCCGCCCTGACATTACTGAGCAACAGGCGTATGTCGCTCTGAGGTCAAGGATTGCAGATTCTCTTAAGCTTTACCATCAAGGCAAGCTGCCTGGCGTAACTGATATTCCTTCTCTACCCGACAAAGTCCATCGGCGTGAAGTGCAGAAGACTGGCTCGGTTGAAGGAGCTCCAGACGTGCCCCATCTCTCACGCCTCCTGCAAAGTCGGAAGTTCGACGGCAATCTACGTGAATTGGTTGCAGATGCGAAGACCAAGATCCCTCTGGACGACATGACCTCGGGAGAGGAATCGGAACTTGTCGAGACACCCAGTGAGGCCAACGGGCCGAAGGACTCTTCTGCTGTACGAACGCCTGTTGTCATGCGCGTACCTGCCAAGGCAACCAAGACCCCAGCTGCCATGGACACGCCAACCCATTCAGCCAGTAGCAAGGGTCGTGCTCCTCCAGTTACCTTCAAGGCGCCTACCAGTCGCCAATCGCATGACACGAACCCCTTGCTTTCAGACGAAGACTTAGACATGGAGGATGCTGACATGAGTCCCAATACCATGGTTAGCAACAATGCACCCTCTCTTGTCAGTGACGATGGGGAATACGATGATACAGACGATGGTTCCTCTGTATCTGGCGCCAGTGATAACTTTGAAACCGAGTCGGTCTCAGACGTGGCGGAAATTACACTGGACGACGACCAGGATACGCGTTCGCTGCGTCGGGAATCGAGTGGAGTATCGGGTGCTGTAAGGCTTCGTAAGGATGACCCAAAACATGTCACTCTTATGACGCCTGTCAAGAACAGCTCGAGAGACCGACGACCACGCAAGGTCTAGGCTGATGTACGAACCTGTCTTCACGTTGTGCACAAATCTCTGCGATCAACACGGGCTGGATAGCCACTAACTATTGGATTCACCTTTCTTCTTGAACCACCACCTTACAACAATATTACTTTTAGTCGACACTTTATGAAAATTACCTGGAAACAGGCAATGATTGAGCAATGACGGCTGCATGGTTTCAGCTCGTCAACAACGAAAACCTGGGTTAGGGGGCGCCTTGTGGGATTACAGAGTTTGGGGGACATGATGTTTTTTTTTTGCGATTTTGGTTTATTAGAGAAGCACGTCTTTGTACTGCGGCGCTACGGGGAGAGATGGTTTCTCAGACTGGGGATATGCTCGATTCATTTTTTTTCTTCTACTTGTTTCGTTCCGCTGTTGCTCTGTTCGGCAATTGCTCCCGGGGAAGAAAGGGACATCTGTGTTGTATGATTGGAGTTATATTAAGAACGCGAGACCTGCGGCTCACCTTACTTGTATCATAATGCCAAAGGTGAAGGTTGTTAGTGAAATAAATCAAACGAAGACGAAAAGTTGACGAACCATTCATTTCCTGAAATGTGAACCAAGTGATACAGTTGTGAGGTTTCGAGTTGTAAATTATTACAGTATTGTATGCCTCATGATGAGATGAAGTTGCGAGGATCATCGGTGGCGCCGCCTAAATTGGGGTAAATGATTCTTAGCTCATATTAGAGTTCTGGGGTCAAAACGTGCGTTATGAAGATCTATTGTTCCGGACGTACAGCACATCACAAGCAAGACAGGACAATTAGGTGGTGATAAACTGGTTCGACAGTCGAGAGCCAGTGCATATTGATTGATTAATTAATTAATTAGGCAATTACTTGTTTGTTTAAAATCCATCCGTGATACGCTTTTGGTCATAAGCTCAGTCCAGCATAAAACACACATGTTACTCATGAACACCTTTTAATATATTTACAGGATAGCGGCAACGACACCAGCAACAGCGAGCAGAACACCGGCAGTGTTGCGGGCCTTGTCGGCAGCATTGTTGGTGTTCTCAGCGCTGGCAGCAGACTCAGTAGCGGTGCTGGTCTCATCAGCGGCATCGGACTCGGTGGCAGTAGCATCGGTAGAAGCAGCTGTAGCGGTGGCGGAGCCAGTCTTGGTGGACTTCTTTGTAGCGGTCCCGTAGAGGGAAGCGTTCTGGCAGTTGAGCTGGACTTGGCCCTTCGCGGCGGTGGCACGAGAGTCATCGGGGCAGTTGTTGAAGCAGCTGTGCAAGTGTTAGAGACGAGAGTGTTTAGGTCGAGAGGAATCAACTTACGTAGCAACGGCCTCGTAAGAGGCACAGAGGCAGTCCCAGTCGTTGGCCTTGCAGTTCTCAACCTTGGCCTCCTCGGTCTCGAGACATCTCTTGACAATGTACTCGGCTTCACACTCGCCAGAGGCAGAAGGGGCAGCAGCGTCTGAGCCAGTGGATGACTGGGCAGAGGCAGCAGCGGCAAAGAGGGCGAGAGACCAGATGAACTTCATGTTGACGGTTGTGAGTAGTGAGGAGGGTTGATTAGGAGGAATTGGTAGTTGTAGTAGTATACAGATGGAGAAGAAGGAAGCGATGATATTAACAGAATACACCAACAGAGAGGAATGGAGTTGATATATAAAGTGAGGAGCAGGAGGCGTCTTTAATCATACAGGCGAGAGTACGGGGGATATTAGCAACAGGGTCTTGTTTTAGTATCGTGCCTTTTTTACGGAGCTATGGATGCTCTGCCGTCCCAGCCCAGGTGCCCCATGACAAGCTCATTACAGGGGCTGAGTATCCGTGTGTTATACATAGACCTTGCATATTGGATGGGCGAAGAATCAGTATTCGAGCTTGGAGTCTTTGGGCCGAGATCCAAGCCAAGGGGGCAAAGATGCAAGTTGCCGTTGGTGGTGTTTTGTGGCTTGAGCTTGGGCTTTGATTTGGGCGTTTTTGTTTTGTTTTGTTTCTGGGGAGCTCTGCTTTTGATTTTGTTCATTCTTCGTTCAATATCAGATACAGCCATTGAGCGCGTCTGTACTGTAAGTCTTGTCTCTATACAGTCTCGGGTATAACAAGAGATGTATCAAATTCTACATCTTACCTCAGTAAGGAGGCTCACGTCCCCATGATGATGAGGAGGAGCAACGACGGTGCATTGCATTAGCTCTTCGAGGGTGGAGAATTACAATGCTCGTTAAAACAACCCCTGTCCTGGTCTTCTCTTGTGTTCCTCCAACAGGAGACTTTTCGGATGTTGAAGGTGCTGGGACTTGTTGGTGATCCTGGTTATTGCTCCGGGAGATGTCCCTGCATGGGGTCTACTAGCGCACTTTAAAAAGGAGACTGAACCAGGCGATATTGTGCTGTGGTTTGTTGTGCAACTGATAAGCGATATTTGGACTGTGCAACATGGTACGGTCATTCCATGTTTTATGAGTCTTTCTTCTTCTCCCTTCTCGTGCCAAACGTTAGGTTGCCCAGCCAGACTTGTCCGTGTGTAAACGCCACTAAAAAAGAACTGTAGGTATTCACTGGGGCGGTCTCGAATGGGGGATGACTAGCTTATGGAATCACAGATGAGATGTCGTGCATTTAGGATGCCTCATATTCTCGTATTTTCTGTGTTCCATAAATGTATTGTGTTGGGGAACGAACTGGAGGCCTAGAACAGACCACCACCAACAACGTGATGGATCACACACTCGCGCATAGTATCGTATCCAAATAAAGTACAGACAGACTAGAAATAGTCTGGCTCACCAAAAGTTGGGGTCCGCGGTAACGGCGCGCAAAAGCTTCACTTCAACCTTCAGATTGGGAACCAACGACATCTAACGAGATGACGACGCTTTTACTGCATCTGGCATTGGCTAGGCCGTTGAGTTCGAGCCGCAATTAACGACGCATTGTTGATCGGGATGAATTACCCTATGTACAAGTTGACCTCGGCCCTTGTGCTGGTGGTCGATGAGCCAAACACAAATTTTGACATTTGCTCACTGAGGGCATTCCCATCTCTGTATTCGGGGCGTGCCTCTGTAAGTGGCCCCGTTATGAAAGCAACAGTATCTTGTCAAGACAAAAAGCCTTATATACCGTCATCTTGTGGGTGGTCTGAGGACCTTGAAACATCAACGGTGATCTTTCCCTGCATTCCGCAAGACATGATGCCTACCGTAAGTTGAGTATCCATTCATTGAGGTCTTTCCTTTTGTACGATTTGATGATGATGCCTGGGTGAGAACGAACAGGATGGCAAAGATCAACAGGCAGAAACACCAGCTTAGGCAGACGCAATCCTCGATTAATATTAAACAGCAGCCTTATAAACTATGGTTTCTATATGTTACTGCTATGTTCAATAACAAATAAACCTATAGTGTTGTCTTGACGGCTTACAAGGTCCCCATTTAAAGAGCTTCAAGCTGCATACGCAACTGCCCCGCAACAGCTTAGAGTGCCCCTCCAACCAAGAACTGTTACTGTAAGTATCCACGTTTCACAACAACACCTCCTATCAGACGCTGACGACATCTTGACTTCCAAGCCTTTAACGACCTTGTATCTGCATTCGTATTTTTTATTTTCCGCAATTACCGCTGCCCTCATGGCTTCTCCCTCCATCACCCTCGACCGCATTCTTGCGGCAGTCCCGATTACAACCCGTGGCCAGCCTACTCAGATCTCGGCCGACTCCAAGGGCCAAAGGATAGCTTATCCCGTATGATGCGCTCCCTCTCCAACTCGATTCTTTACTATAAGACAAGTTACTGATGCTCTATGCTGTTCATCTAGTGTGGAAAATCTATCTTTGTTCGCTCTATCGACAACCCTTCCGATGCAAAAGAGTACACCGGCCACACCGCCCCTACGACCGTTGCTCGATTCGCTCCCAATGGCTTCAAGGTCGCCAGTGGTGATTCGAGTGGTATGCTCAAGGTGTGGGAGCCTGAGACTATCGAGAGCACAAGGGGAGAATACGGCATTATCTCAGGCCGCCTAAACGACATTGCTTGGGATGGAGAGTCGCAGCGTGTCATTGCTGTTGGCGACGGCCGCGAACAATTCGGTCGCTGCATCACAGCTGACAGTGGAAACTCGGTGGGCGAGATCATCGGTCACTCCAAGTCAGTCAACGCCGTTGCCATGAAGCCCCAGCGACCTTTCCGTGCGGCTACTGTCGGTGACGACGGCAACATGGTCTTCTACCATGGAGCCCCTTACAAGTTTAACAACAAGAGCGCTCAGCACACTGGTTTCGTTCTAGGCGCTGCCTACTCCCCTGACGGAAGTACTCTGGTTACTGTTGGCGCCGACAAGCGGATACAGCTCTACGATGGAAAGACAGGTGAACCCACCAAGGAGATCGGACAGGGCGAGCACACAGGAAGTATCTTTGCCGTGTCGTGGTCGCAAGACGGCAAGAAGTTTGTCACAGCCAGTGCTGACCAGACCGTCAAGCTTTGGGACGCCGATGCGGGCAATGTCATCCAAACCTGGAAGTTTGGGCAGGACGTCAATGTCGGCGACCAGCAGGTTGGTGTTGTCTTTGTTCCTGGCCGCAGCGACGGACTTATTATTAGTCTTAACCTTGAGGGTCACCTCACATACTTGACCGAGGGCAAGCCCGAGCCCATCCGCGTCGTTTATGGCCACAGCAGGAGCATCACCGCCTTGTCTACTGGATCCGACGGTAAGGGCACTGACCTCTGGTCTGGCAGCTTCGATGGCCGAGTATGCCACTGGGATGTCAAGTCGGGCATTGCCACAGTTGTTGATGGCCAAGCGCACACCAACCAGGTCGCTCAGTTTGCTACCACCGATGGCAAGGCTTTCAGCGCTGGTTGGGATGATACTCTCAGAATCGTTGACGAGTCAGCCAAGACCTTTTTGGGTGCCTCGATCAAGTTGCAGGCACAGCCCACGGGTGTGAGCACGTCTAATGGACTCGTTTACGTCGCAACTTACTCTGGTGTAGCCGTGTACTCTGGCGAAAAGTTGGTGAGCGAGGAGGCTTTGGATTATACCCCTGGTGCCATTGCGGCATCTGGCTCCTTTGTCGCGATCGGAGCTAACGAAAACTCGGTGCGCATCTACAATGCCGGCTCTAACGGCAAGCTCGAATCGGTCAAGACATTGAGCAATCCAACTGGAACCATCTCGGCGCTCGCTTTCTCCAAGGACGGCTCACATCTGGCCGCTGGAAACAGCGTCGGAAAGATTTACGTCTACAGCGCTGGTGGCTGGGAACTGGTGGCAGACCGCTGGTCGGCTCACACCGCCCGAGTGACCTCCATCGCCTGGGACGACACGGGTGCTTATGCTGCAAGTGGTAGTCTCGACACCAACGTCTTTGTCTGGTGTCTGGAGAAGAAGAACCAGGGCAAGCGTATCAAGGCTGCCAACGCCCACAAGGACGGTGTCAACGGAGTGGCTTGGATCGAAGGCGGCAAGGTCGCCAGTGCAGGAGGAGATGCTAACGTGAAGATCTGGAACGTTCAGAACTTGCCTTGAGTTCCTAGACTAGACCACTGAATTCCCATCGAGAGACGAAAACAGAGTGTTACATGAGATAGATGCACCTTTTGACAAGGAGCATATGAATTGCAAAACGCCCAAACACCAAACATATGCCGTCCAGATTAACCCGTACAAATATCTGCTCATCAACCGCGTTTCATGATTAGTTTCGTCAAAATCCGAGAAGGCGTCGCACTAGTCCAAACCCCTAGTCATGGACCATGGTGGCATTCTGTTCTTTAGCGACCTCGGCAGGAGCGAGATCCCATAGACGAAGTCTGCTGGATTCCTGTAATGGAACCTCATGCGGCGGCCAGCGAGTCTTATTGTCTTCCCACAGAAGTTCCACCTTATGGATGGCTTCTTTCAGGTCTTCGATACTATTTTGTGTTGGATGAGTTTCCGATTCAAGATAACTTGGATTATGAGCATGGTACATACCTCCCGGAACTCATGATGGCATACCCCTCTTTAGAGAGATGTTTCGCCATTTCCGTTTGATGATCGTTAAGAAGCTGCGTATTTGGGACGACAACAATTGGTAGCCCTAGTTTCCAAGCATCTAGAATCGTACCGGTGCCTGAACTTTGTGAGTCTGAGTTTTGGATTGTTGAATCGTTCAGCATACCAGCATGAGATATCACGAGTCCCAGATTTCGCTTCCCGTCGACAGCCTTGCACAATAACATTTCCTCCTTCATGAGATTTTTCTTGACGTCAAATATTTCGATGACCAGGTTTGAGGGGGCTTCTTCTTTGCGGAGAGCCAACTTGGAGCTTGCCCAGGCGACGTCGGGACCACACTGAACGTGCAGTTCGGTAAAGCCTTGCGAACTGATGTACTGCCAGAACGTGGGATGGAGTACTGATTCAGTGAGTTTTTTAAACCCAGTTGTGGCACCGACTGTGACCAGACAAATGCGGTCCAGGGAAGTCGCATCTGTATCCATTGGAAAATAATCGAAAGCGAAAACTAAATGTTTCTGATGTTGAATGTTGAAGCTTCGCTTCGCATGTGGTTGCGATAGGGTAGAGAGTTCGTGTAAGAGGAAGGACCGTGGCGGCTAAACTTCGGACTCCGGCCAACGCAGCCGGTGCGCTTGGTACTGGTACTGTAGCCAAATTTTTGAATGTTCGCCTATCACATTTCTTGAACCGACGACAATTCAACGCGGCCATTGCCCTCTTGAACGAATCGCAATGGCTTCAGCTTCGGCAGCCGCAAGGCTATGCGCTCTAGCCTGTCGCAGGGTATCTCGAATTCAGCAAATCCCCCGGTCCCAGCAGATCATCCGACAAAGACCCCTTGTCCAGCGGGCATTCACCACTTCGACGATACGATGGGCGCGTGAGGAGGACCCCCGCCAAGATGAGGGCGAGGAGGAGGACTACGGCCCTATAGAGCTGACGAAGCTTGAGGCTGCGTTGGCCGAGGCTTCTACACCGGAAGGAATGAAGCAATTGGACGAGTTGGCCAAGGAGAACGGTTTCAGCACCATCGACGAATACCTTACCTCTGAATTGGAGTACCGACCTGGCTGGGCGTCAGAGGACCGATCAATGTTGGAGGATATCCAGAAGGACGACAAGGGAGAGAGGCCCAACAAGCAGTCGTTCTGGTTCGACGAGGAGGATCCAGAGACGAACACCGAAGAGCTTGAGGAATTTGACGAGGACGATATTACATCTATGGCACACGGAAAGCTTGACGAAGTCCGAGAGATGCGACAGTATGCTCGATTGGCCGTATGGGAGTTACCCCTCCTTTCAAGTGAGTGCATCGAGATTCGTCAGGACGTATTCAGATACTAATGCTATATAACAGAGTACGCCAAGCCTTTCGTCCCTCCTACCGATGACCAGGTCCTTCGATGGCGATACACCTCTTACATGGGTGAATTCCACCCCGCCGAGAAGAAGGTGGTGGTGCAATTCGCCCCCGATGACCTGAAGCTCACCCCCGTGCAAACCGAGAAGCTCAAGAAGCTCGCCGGGCCCCGTTACAACCCCGAGACGGAGATCATCAAGATGAGCAGCGACAGTTTCGAGCACCAGGCGCAAAACAAGCGTTACCTCTCCAACTTGATCGACGACCTCATCACTGCGGCCAAGGACCCCAATGATACCTTTGCCGACATTCCCCTCGACACCCGACATCACAAGGTCCAGCCCAAGCCCCGCTTCCCTATTGAGTGGCGCATGTCTCCCGAGCGTCGAACTCAGCTCGACGAGTATCGCAGGCGCATGGCTATTGATGATGTGCAAAAGGCCGAGGGTGGCCTGTTGATCGACGGTACCCAGGTCATTGACAATTATCTGGCGAAGAAGGTTGTTGAAGACCAGAAGAAGGAAAAGGTTGCGGAGCTTGTTACTGCGGCGCCTGCCAAGAGTGGTGGTGGTGCTCGCGCGAGGAGGTGAATATGATAAAAACGTCCCGTAAAATCTTGGGTAAAGGATGAAATGTATTATACGTTAGAATTGGCGGAGCATGTACAATTGTACGGTGTAGGTTTAAGAGGGCATTTGACAAGAGAAACATGTACATTGGGCCGTTACAAGTAATGATGAAACACGCTTCTCATGGCCATGCTATACTGGCGGCTAGTACCCTTATATGAACGTAAGAAGCCTGGTGAGATATATGATGTGAATCACCACTCAGTTTGCTCCGAGGAAGAGCTCATAGCGAATACATTTGCTTATGTGGGTTTTGAACTGGCCTCGATATTGGTCTCAGTTCATATAGTTAGTTTCCTCAACGTGAAAGATAACGATTTGTATTAACGTCCGCTCATGTTTTGCTAGGCACTAGAAATGAAGGATACTAAACCTTATCACCAACTCAAAAGAAGGTTTAATACCTGTTCTCATGATAGACTTGGATTTGCTGACTAAGAGCATCATGACTGCCAGGAGACATATGTTTGATTACAGTGATGTCAAACCTGTTCCCAAGGCCTTCCAATAACTATTTCCCTTGAGAATACTCATTAATTACTAAACAAGCTTTATAAACCATGAAGACCGAACACCTTGTCAACATTATCATTCTCGGATCTCCTGCTTCAGGAAAGAAGAGTTTCATAAGAAGGGTGAGCAATATCAAGAGAAAGATGCATACGAACGAGCTTTAAGCATAGCATTCGTTTAAAGCTTGAGCGTGTACTTACTTCTCTTTTCTTTACAGTATTGCGAAGAAGTCTTCACAGACGCATATGACCCCATTACCGAAACATCCGGAGACCGCCGTTTGGCCAATATCTCAGGTATCCCAACGCTCATCAACCTCGAGCGCATCCCCTCTACATTCATCCAATCCGCCCCCGAGTCTCGCCGGGTTGCGTCCGAAGCCGATGCGTTAATCCTTCTGTACGACGGTTCCTCTCCCGATAGTCTCGAGGAGCTACGGCGCATGCGGCTCCAGGTTCTGGCCCCGCACCTGGGAGAAGCGCCGCCCACGGCCGTCGTTGTAAGCAAAGCCGACGGTGCGACAGAAGCGGGGGAGATTTGGGAAAAGGGAATGGGTGAGGGTAGGGAGCTGGCGGTGCAGTTGGGGGCCAAGTTTGGGGTTGCGTCGGCGCTTTGGGGGGATGGAGTCAAGGATGTGGTGGAAGAGTTGGCCGCAAAGGTATTGGAGAAGAAGGGAGTTGGGAAACAAGTGTTGATGGGGGCAGGATCATGAATGGTGTTGTAGGAGTGTCTTGTTAGGAGCTCTTGACCATGGAGGGTTGATGGTGGTATCAACACTAAAAACAGAGTGTTTCGACTCTTGCTGGGGATGGTGCTTTTGGACTTGAGTAATATACCTCTCGCTTCTAAATTGAAAAGTGAGCTGTACTATCAGTACTTTACAACTTACGATGTAATTGCTTGTATAGTCTATTGAATTGATGTTGTTAAGAATACTATGTTTGGGGTTAGTGTATGTACTAGTCGTTCTATAGCTTCATTGTGGCAGTCAATATTTTGGATATAATATGGTCTGATACCCCGGAGTGTTACATAACTTCTATTGTGTTGAGCATATGTATAATTGTATGATATATGATATGCAGGTGATGTAGTCAGAAGCATGGTCTTGTTGCACAACAGGTGATTACTGCAGCAGCACCATGGCCAGTAGCTGTCAACCCAGTTTAACTCACAGTTGTAAGACGCTACCTAGGTGTCAACTAGTTCATTAGGTAATGGAGAATCACCACCCATTCTATTGTTAGTAGCCAAATTGATGAAGCGTCTAATTATAAATGTATCTCCATGCAATTGAAGTCTCAGATAGTTGATGAAGCTGTGCCTCGGCACGGTTGAGCACGTGGATGGCTGCCGAGGAGGGAGAGTTGATCCCTGATACTACAGACCCCTCATTTGCATCCTTCAACCCTTTTATTTTCTACTTATAAAAACTGTCCATTAGTTATCTGGGGAAAGCCTCAGTAATTGCCTAGGCATCCATTGTTCTGGTCTATGACTGCTATATCGTGCAGTGCAGAAACACGTGAAAGGATTGGCCGAATCTGCCGAACATCACCTTCTTTCGAGCAGGCCTGATTAGGAGAAGGTCCCGAAAAAGGCACAGGCTCTTTGAATAACCGAATCTCAACTCATTCAACCCAACCTTAACTCCTCTTTAATCTAAAGCGTCATCATTCCTTTGACACGCGATTAATTCCCTTCAACGTTTACTTTTCTTTCTACGAGCCACGTTCTTTCTGCACCCCATATTATCTATTCTAATATCGGGCTTCTCAGCCAAGCTGTCAGCACCTAAAATAATTCTACCAACCAACCAACCAACCAACCAACCACGTCTCATCGTCAGATATCAAAATGGCTGACGACACTGCAACCTTCACTATTGCTCCTCTGGAGCACACGCCCCTGGATGAGATCTCCGCCAAAGTCGACCTCTTGAGGAAGACTTTCAGGTCAGGCCGTACCAAAGATGTCCAATTCCGCCTTGTTCAGATCCGCAAGCTTTACTGGGCTCTTGTCGACAACACTGAGCTCATGCAAGATGCCCTCTTCAAGGACCTTGGCAAGTGCAAGTACGAGGCAGTCCTCGCTGAGATTGATTGGTGCAAGACGGAATGTCTTGACATGGTCAACAACTTGGAGAAATGGCTACGCGATGAGCCTGTCCCCAATATCCCTCTCCAGTTCCGCGCCATGAAGCATCGTGTTCGCTATGAACCCCTCGGCGTTATTCTCAATATCGGATCCTTCAACTTTCCGTTCCAGCTCAATCTTCCCGCCGTCGTTGGTGCCATCGCCTGCGGCAACTGCGTTGTTCTCAAAGCTTCGGAATCATCCCCCAACAGTGCCATGGTGCTCAAGAAGATCTTTGACGAGTCTCTAGACCCTGAGTGCTACACCTACGTCAATGGTGCCCTGTCTGAGACTCAACACCTGCTCGATCAGAAGTTTGACAAGATTTCATTCACCGGCGGCAAGGCAGTCGGCAAGATCATCGCAAAGAAGGCGGCCGAGACCTTGACCCCTGTGCTTCTCGAGCTTGGTGGCTTGAACCCAGCTTTCGTCACCAAGAACGCCAACCTCAAGTTGGCTGCCAGACGACTTCTCTGGCAGAAGTGCTTGTGTGCAGGCCAGGTCTGCATGTCTCACAACTACATCCTCGTAGAGCGAAGCATTCTCTCGCAGTTTTTGGGAGAGCTCAACAGCCAACTGCGCACTTTCTTCCCCAAGGGTGCCAAGAATAGCACTGATTTTTCTCGCATCGTCAACGCGGGCCACTTTAACCGTCTTAAGAAGATGCTCGATGCAACCAAAGGCAAAATTGTCCTCGGTGGCTCCATGGATGAGTCTGCACTGTTTATGGAACCAACAGCCGTGCTTGTTGACGATGTCGAGGATAGCATGATGGTTCAAGAGTCATTTGGCCCAATCTTTGCACTTATGGCGGTTGACTCTCTCGACCAGGCCATCGACATTGCCAACTCGGTTGATCCTACACCCCTTTCACTCAACGCATTCGGTAGCGACGCTGAGAACAAGAAGAGTACGTATAATTCCAAGACATGTCCTGATAAAATGACTAACAAACCCTAGTCCTGGCTAATGTCACCTCGGGCGGTGCCACATGTAACGACGCCTTCTTCCACTCGCAGATTCCACAGTCTCCTCTGGGAGGCGTGGGTCAGTCTGGAATGGGCAACTACCATGGCATCTACTCCATCAAGACCTTCAGTCACCAGCGTGTCATCGCCGAAGTTCCCTACTGGGCCGACATCTTCTTCCGAGTCCGCTACATGCCATACCAATGGCCGCATATGAACCGCATCAAAGCTGTCGCCGATCCAAAGCCCAACTTTGACCGCAATGGCAATAAAAACAAGGGAATCACATACTTCCTCGCCCTCATCCTCGGTCTCGGATCCAAGAAGTCTAAGGGTGCTCTTTTAAGGTGGGCATTCCTCGTGGCTGCTGCCGCCATCCTGGAAGCGAAGAAAGGTGTTCTGAGCCATTTGCTCACACGATGATGATTTAGTTGATTTCCTAGTTTCCCTGGAGGTTAAAAGCAGTACGGAGGTTGCAAGAATACCCCCCGTGTGTACTATTGCCGTAGTAGATGGCCGCTACCCTCATCTTTGTCTCTATTATTGCGTTGTACTATAGTCATATGTCAGCCTCGCGAGTCTGTATTTCGATTGCAGTCAGCCTATTCATACTTAAAGAAACAGCATATTATATCGTGAGCCCATGCAAATTCATACAAAGTAGTGGTATCTTGTATTAGAACTATCATCGTATATGATGGACTCTTTAAAGGATCCAAGATGTCTCAATAACCAGTCAAAATAGTTGCTAGACGCTGTCCCTTTTCACCTCCCAAATACAGATCGTCCTCAGTCGACTCCCTTGTCATTTCGACAGCCTCGCTGTATCCCTTGGTAACTGTATCCTCATCTACCTTGAGTCCGTTCTCGACAAGAGCCAAGATGACACTGCGGATTCTCGCAATCTCTCGCATCGTCGTCACCTCCATGGGGTCGTTCTGGCTTGAGTAGACTTTGCTGCTGACGGTCTCCTCCATGCGGTTAATGCCCGCCGCCTCGGCGGCCGGGTCGCTCTCAATGTGCTTGCTGATCCAAATGTATCCGTTCACACCGAGAAGTACATCCACCTTACCGCCAGCGTTGGCCACATCCATGGTCCAGACCTGTCTCTTGGAGCGAACAACACCGCCGCCACCGCCGGTACCTGTAACGGCGACGAAGACACCGTTACGCAGCTTTCCGTACTTCAAGCTGCGGGTGTGCAGACTCGCAGCACCGTCCTGGTGCAGCTGCTGGACCTCTGCGACGACAAGATCGCCCTCGGCGAAGAAGCTACGGATCTGCAGCTCATCGGTCTCAGTACGCTTGCGGAGAATACCACCGGGCAGGTTGATAGCTGAGATCTGGAGAATAGCGAGCTGAGAGGCGGCGACGTCAACGCGCCACCGCTTGGCCTGCACCTCGACGATGCGGCCGACGACAAGGTCACCGATCTCCGGGGTGTAGCGGGCACGGAGAGGCCGCACGGAGAGGAGCTTGTTTGTCTTTGTGAGAGTTCCTGCGAGAGAAGATGTGATGGATGATGAGCCAGAAGGCACATATGTACCATGTCCACTGAAGAAAAGAAATCAGTATCAAAGATCATAGTCGTGACGTCTGGCATGTTAGAGATCTTACCGCATCCATTGAGGATTCGAGGTTATCACACTGCCTGGTGTGAGGATATCATCGCCAACGACATCTGCTCCGCCTTCAGAGTCAGAGTCAGAATCGGAGTTTGCTGCGGCTGCTGCTGCTGCTTGTGGTCTCCGAGGCGTAGGAGGCTGAGGCCTAAGGATTGTGATGGGCATGATGAGATGTGAGGGCGGATGGCGAGGCGATATGAAAGCCTGTTGCTGCGGCCAGGTGACCGTTTTAAGCTGCTGAAATACTTATGACGCCCAAGATCTGAGTTTATTGAGAGAGAGCCTCTGGTTTATGGTGGTTGAGCTTCTTTATACGTCGTCGGTTTGTGGTTGATGGATGAGTTTGGTTAAAGATTCAATGTGGGGCGTCCAGGTTTGAGATTTTAGTGTTTGCAGCTGCACAACACAGCAGCGTAAGGTAGAACAGGCTCCAAGACCACATGTCAACTGCTTAAAATGCCAAAGTAATTAATTGTATTAAAAATCAATAATTGAACACAAGTTTTATAGC